>LOJH01000266.1:51082-62223 GCA_001685095.1 Ellobius talpinus | reverse complement strand
AGACTGGATGTCCACACTGAGGGGCCTGCAGGGTGTGCTCAGACTGAATGTCCCACACTGAGGGGNTGCTGAGACTGGATGTCCACACTGAGGGGCCTGCAGGGTGTGCTCAGACTGGATATCCACACTGAGGGGCCTGCAGGGTGTGCTGAGACTGGATGTCCACACTGAGGGGCCTGCAGGGTGTGCTCAGACTGAATGTCCCACACTGAGGGGCCTGCAGGGTATGCTGAGACTGGATGTCCACACTGAGGGGC
Organism: Ellobius talpinus; assembly: GCA_001685095.1. NCBI lineage: Eukaryota > Metazoa > Chordata > Mammalia > Rodentia > Cricetidae > Ellobius > Ellobius talpinus. The sequence continues at coordinate 61,966 of LOJH01000266.1, read as the reverse complement.
CTGCAGGGTGTGCTGAGACTGGATGTCCACACTGAGGGGCCTGCAGGGTGTGCTGAGACTGGATGTCTACACTGAGGGGCCTGCAGGGTGTGCTCAGACTGAATGTCCACACTGTTTATAGCAGCTCCAAGCAATACCGGCTCTTAGAACACAGGCCTGACACTTAACCTCCCGCACAACAAACACAGCATTGTGTTTAACAGTTTGCCCATCTCACGGATGTTCAGCAAGGACCCTGTGCAAACTACTTTGATCACGCACTCAATCTGCACGTGCTACACGGTTCTCAGCTGAGAACGATCAATAGCCTCTCTGATTACTTTACAGGGCTGCTGCAGGGATCAAATGAAGTAAGGAAAGAAACCTAGGGTTTAAAGTTCAAAGTGTTAGACACATATTTTGCCATCGTCTCCCTCAGAGAAAAGATTCAACTGTGAACAGAAAGTTATGGGTTAGCAGTCAACCGGCCTTGTCTAAAGACATCCCTGCCAATGGCCTCACAGACATAAGCCCCGCCCCCACCACAGAGAGTGTGGATAGCAGAATAATGGCTAATGATAGCTCACAGACTAACTCTCCTACTGAGAACTTGCCATGATACCACCTGGTTCAGAAAGCCTGTGAGATGATATCCTTCCCCTGAGGCAGCCTGCAGCCTAGAGCTCAAGAAGGCAGGTTGAGCCCCTGACTCGAGGTGGGGCACCTTGTGTCTATTCACCCCAGGGCCCCTGGGGGGTCAGACTGGGCAAGATCGTAAGACCGTGCGTGGTTAAGAGCATCTTCTACACTTGTCACCGCTCCTAACTACTAGCACAACCCCAGCAAGTCCCATGGGCATGGCAACTGACTTAAGGTACTGCCAGTGCCTCTCTCCTAGGATTGACTTGTCTTGCTGATGTCTGGCAACCATCAGAAAATGGCAATGTCTCCAGGGTGGCCCAGAATTGCATGAGGAACCACTATTGTAGCTGATGGTGCCACACAAGCCCAGCCAGTACCGGTAGCTACTTGGAAATGAGACTGATGTCAAGTTTAGACAGGGACGTTGCTATCATGGGAGGGAGAAGATGGAGCCCTGCCTGGAGTATTCTCAGTGAAGACAGGGTTTACCAAACCCTGAGGTGAAGTGGGGCTGGGACGCCAATCCCATAGAGAATAACCAAGAACCCCTCTTTACTTGTACAAAACGCATCTCTGTTCACAAGGCCAAACGACTCTCCCCCAAGGCACTTTCTTCCCAATGACATGAAGGCTTGCATGACTCTGGTGGCACTCAATGGCTTTCTGATGAATGGCTGGGCTAAATCACAGTCACAGGAACAGCAGCAGGATGCACTCCCAGCTTCACACTTGCCAGTTTTGACCTGACTGCCTTCGCTAGGGATTACATGACCACGACCACGTATTTTGTTGGTCATGTGCTTCCCCAACTGTCAATTAACTCTCTGGAGGCACATCTCCATATTGCTTCCTGGAGGAAGTGCAAACTCCTTAGCTGTTTAGGAGACACGGCAGAGCCCCTGCACCATGTTGCGCTCTGATCTTATAAGGCTAAAGTTAGGACAGACACTATTTCTGTTACTTGTGTAGGATTTTGTACTGAACAAATTAGACTGTTCTAGAAGAAACTGTGGTCCGCACCTTGGGAGAGGTTCCAGGGGTTCTAGGAAGAAGTTGTTTCTGAACTGAATTCTGAGGTGGCAGGAAGTTGATGAGAGATAAAGCTACAAGGGGAAAGGAAGCTTTCACGGTGATGAGACAATGATTAAACATTGTGAAAAGGGCCGGCACAGGCAACACATGTAGAGAATGCCAAATAATATAGGGTCCAGGCATCTGCATGGGGACTTGACTTTAATTTTCATCCCTCTACCTATATAGCTATTTGCTATATAGAAATGCTCAATATTGCTTGTATCAGAAAACATTAGTTCTCGTTCATGAGCTGCCAATCAGTAAACACTGCTAAACACCACACAGTCCATCTCCCACAGCCAAACTGGGGCAGGGAAGAACTGACAAAGGGGACAAAGTTCAGTGGCCAAGCCCAGCAGCAGCCCTGGGCAGAGGGACAAAGACGCAGTGGGAAGTCAGTGCACTAAGTGCCTGAACTGACCCTGAACCACACACGGAGCAAAAGCAGTGGCCTCACCCAGAGAGGCCCAGGGCAGGGTACCAACTATGCTAACCGCTCCGCCCCACACAAGGCAAGGCCATAGTTTCTAGTCTGTGAAGTGCCAGGCTGAGGAGAGGCAGCCTCAGGTCTTCCCTCTGAAGGCCCAGTTTCTCCTTTCTTTCATTGACTTCCTAGACTACGACTGAAGGCCAGACTCCAGGGCTCACTTTTGGGACTGTGCAGTGTGGTCTCCTTCCTGCTCCTCTGGGCCCATACCCTAACACAAACCAGCCAAGAGCACCCTGTCTTCCTGTTTCCCAAGCTCTCTGGTTGCTTTCTCCTCCCTCTCATGACTCACTGCTCTGGGTGCCCCTGTCAAGCACCCCTAACGGAATGTGAAGCCCTGGTTAGGGTTACCTCTTGCATGTTTCTAAGATAGCATCACTCATTATTCTAGGCAGCTTCAAATTTCCATTCATCAATTCTTTCAACTAAAGAATAGAAATAACTGATTTTGCTATAAATCTTGAAACTCTCAAGTGAGAGTTGTTCTAGCCTTCAAAACCTTAAAAAGACGTAAGAATGTGCAAACAATGTTGTTATTTACCATGTTAACTGGAGCCACATACTTAGTTGGCTCTATGGCATGTTCATTACATAATAAAAGCAGTACAGACAACAAAAATTATTTTTGTGCTTCAATTAAAATTTATGCCACTACTTTTAATGGTTTAAATTAACCCAATATTCTGAAAATATATTTTAACGGATGGCACTACAGCTGATCTTGCTAAAAATTGTCCAAATGGCATTCCTCCGTGGGTGCCAGTTATATGGCAGCTAGCCCAATGGAATCAAAACAGAACTCAAGATTTTTCTTTTCTTTTTGGCAATAAAGATATGGACATTTTAAAGCATTTTCAGACATTTCTGGGGGAAAAACATAGATTGTCTCTCATCATTTAACTTCAAGTTTTTCCAAATATATAGTATGGTATCATTTTCCAGACTGGGAAACAACACCTACTCATGAAATGAGTTTAATGAGGTATGAGAAAGGTGCCCATGAGGCACAGAGGCATGTCTATAAATAAACGGGTAGAAACAGAAAGAAGGTATAACTGAACATTTATACCTTAGTGGACACACTTGAAAGATCCGGCTCAACCTAACGGGAGCTCTCTAATGGTAACTACAGAACTCTGCACTCAACTGTGGAATCCAACCTTCTTAAATCCATGACTTTTATACTGTTAAGGAGAGTAACTTAATCATAAATGTGAAAATTGAAGTGTCTGTGCTCTTAAGAGATGGCTTGATGGATGAAGCATTTGCTATGTAAGTGTAGGGACCAGAGTTTGGATTCCAGAACCACAGACAAGCTGGACAGGCAGGGCAGCAGGCAGAGGTGGGGAAGCTGGCTAGCTAGACTAGCTGAGATTGGGGAGCTACAGATTTGGCAAGAAACTGTCTCAGTAAGGCAGAAAATAAACAGAAAGACACTTGGTCAGTTTAGGCCTATAGGCACATCTGCACACTTGTGAACACTCATACACATACAATGCAGACACACAGACACACACACACACACGAAATGTCTGAAACCAAAGAATCAAACCACTGTACTGCATTGATCAAATATATTCAAAGTCAACCCATTCCAAAAGTAGACCTGATAGAAGAGCACGAAACATTTCTTTGAAAGAGAAAAATGTAAATATCTACATATAGGCTCAGAAGATCAATTCTCAAAAAATATTATGTTTAAGATCATTCATCATGCAATACTATTTGTTACAATACAAAGCATCTAATCATTAACAGGGCATACAGAATACTTTGCAGCTAAAACAAAAGAAAAAATAAACAGCAGCAAAACACAGTAGGACAAATACCCAGTGGACTGAACTATAATGACAGGAAGTAAGATCCATGATTATGTTGGGGCGACACAGCAGTCTAGGGTGTGGAGCACACAATATTTCCACTCTTGGTTTAGTTTCAAAGACTGCAGTGGTATGCCTGCTTGTGTTACTACACCGTGCAGGTCTGCGGCTGTGTATACCAGGACATCTGAACCCGCAGCCTTGTGTGTCTGCAGGTGTGTGTCTGTGTGTAGCAGGACATCTGGGCTCTGGCCCTTGTTACTACACTGTGCAGGCGTGTGTCTGCATGTAGCAGGACGTCTGGGCTCCTCCTATGTAGCAGATGTTATTCTGCATGTGCTTTCCACTAAGAACTTCTCCAATCCCTCTAAGGACTGCATTGCATGTTCATATTTCCATTTTATTCAGTTGTGGTGCAGAGTGAGAAGCAAGAGGACCAGAATTTTAAAAGACAGTCATCAGCATAGTTTTAGGTGTGAGGAATGGGTTTCTTGCAGAAATTAAAGAAAAGGAATTGTGTCTAATCAATGCCTATGAAAAAGACTGCAAACTCTAAGCCAACACTGGAGTGACAGAATGAAGAGAAGACATAGAGTTTTGCTACTCACCAGCTAAGTTTCCCTGAGCAATTTCTGTATCACTTGACTTGGTATTCTTATCATCTTACTACAAGTAATCCACTCTCAATCTTGCAAGTGGCTGTGAAAATTAAAGACCACAGGATGGGCTTGGCACTCTCCAGAATGAAGTACGGCTGTGAGCTGCCTAGCGTCACTTTTCCATCTGCAAGAACAGCATTTACAAAGATGGACCACTTGTTCAAGCTAGACTGGCTGGACAGGAAGCCCTCGTGATGTTTTTGTACCTGCCCCGAACAGCTCTGGGGTACAGTACAAGGCAGCCATGCCTACAGTTTTCTTTGTTTAAAATGTAGGTCTAAGGATCTACGCTTAGTTCCTCAGGCTTGAGCAGCGATATTCTTATCTACTGAGCCATCTCTGCAGCTCACAAACCAAAGTTCCATATGCTCATCACCATTTTTAAATATGAATGAAAGAGACCACTTGAAAATTATATCCTGTTTCAGTGCAGCCTTTCAACGGTATCAAATGATATATTCAGCTTCAGCAACAGTCTGCCTCCATCTATACCAATTAACTTAATCTGCTTTAATTTAAGTAAGTTAGGAAACTACAATCCACTGTTTCATATGGTGCAAAGTTGTTGCACTGTTGTGTTCTGGTAGGTAGCCCAGATGTTTGCATCAATGAACCATATGTTCTGAAAAGGCTTCTCAGGGCCACTACGAGAACCGACATTACCTGTCAGACTCCTAAGACGGAACATCTCAACTCAGGGAAAACGGTGAACAGATTCTTCAGTCACACAACTGCCTCATATTGTTACATTCAGATTGACAGTTCGCCTTCTTGATAAGGGATCAGCACATGCTAGAAAAGAATCAGACTGAGTGTCTAGCCACTGGCATCGCTGTTTTAAATGTCCAGAGTCTTGTTTCCAACATGAACCATGAAGAGATTCAGGTCGAAAAGGTAAGGGACTCATAGGCTCCGCCACCTGACTGAGGGAGCGTGAAGAAACTCCTCATTTCAGGAGGCTGGGGAGAAGCTTCTAGTAAAATCATTTGCTATGCAAGTGTTTTAAGAGTGGACAAATGCCAGGCAGGTATGGTGGCCGGTTGTAGTCCTAGGACGTAGGAGACAGGCTTCCCTGAGCAAGCTGGCTAGCCAGAACAGCTCCACTGGCAAGCTCTAGGTTCAAGTGGATAAGACATGCTTCCGTATACACAACACAGATGTACCAAGGAGTCCCAGTGTCAGCTTCTGCCCTCTATGTGTAAATGCACACACATGTACACATAACCACACATACATGTTCACCTACACACTTGTAAACAGGCATACATACCACACACATACACACGCAGGAAAAGGGAAACATAAAAGTTTCCTTTCCTATCTAAATCATACTGGCTAACAAATTTCAACGTAGCAAAGCTGAAATCAATGTGCTGAGTACTGGTTCCCATGGCCCTGGGACAGCCTGCTCATTGCCCTCTTGTGGCTGAGCACTCCCAGGACAACAGCATCTTTCTGAGTACTTGCTGTCCTGTTGTGAGGGATAATAAGAACCTTTCCATCAGCACCAACATCTAAAAATAGATCAACTAAAAACAAAATAACCACAGCCCTGACTTTCTGAAGCAGAGGTTTCCAGTGACAGAAAGTATTCGAAGTCACCAAACACTTGCCCTCAAATGTGTTCCCAGACTATGCTCACAACTTGACTCTCATTCTGCACATTGGTGGTTTTAACTAACCTTAAGTGAAACATTAAGTCTCATACACTGTTGCTCTTCTGTACTGCACAGCCTGAACTGTGGGCCACACAGCAGCAGCTCTTGAGGGGTCCACACACCCTGAACTGTGGGCCACATGGCAGCAGCAGTTGACGAGGGTCTGCACGGCCTGAATTGTGGGCCACACGGCAGCAGCTCTTGAGGGGTCTGCACACCCTGAACTGTGGGCCACACAGCTGCAGCTCTTGACAAGGGGTTTGCCGGAAGCTTGTTCCACTCTCTAAATCTGTTTGCTATGAACTCTGGGGTTGACCTTGCAAACTTCTCAGCACAGTGGCTTCTGCCATGAGGAATCCAACTCTAAATGATGCCTTTCAGACCTCATCTGGGCTGGCCCTGAGTGACAAAACCCATCAGTTCCACCCCAACCCCCATTCTGTACGTGGTCTGGACAACTCCACTTCCACGAGAGGCTTTTTACTTGGCATGAAGGTACTGAGGTTGCAGGCCACTCTTTGACAGTTTCATAACAGAATGCACTAGGGACAGGACAAACAGACCATCTGCCAAGTCAAACCCAACTTTCAGAGGGCCACTGTGGCACTTCCTGGTAACACATTTTCTGTTTTTCACTGAAATTACCAACCTGTCCGATTTGCTTGTCCCTGGACATTAAGAATTAGATTCTGTAATTATATTAGGTTTCTCATCACCATTTTTTGTTCGTGTTATTTTTAGCTGCAGTGTTTTATTTTTATTTTTGTTACTCTTTTTATATTTCAAAGAACCACTTCTAGATTATCGATGCATTTGTATGAGTTCCAAAAAGAAAAAAACCCACAATTTTTAAAAATTCCAAAGGCTAACTAAAGTAAAACCTACCACATCCTAATGCTGTAAGATGCCTGCTACATACCACGTCCTAATGCTGTAAGATGCCTGCTATGTACCATGTCCTAATGCTGTAAGATGCCTACTACGTACTACGTCCTAATGCTTTAAGATGCCTGCTATGTACCATGTCCTAATGCTGTAAGATGCCTACTATGTACCACGTCCTAATGCTGTAAGATGCCTACTATGTACCATGTCTTAATGCTGTAAGATGCCTACTTTGTACCACGTCATAATGCTATAAGATGCCTGCTATGTACCACGTCCTAATGCTATAAGATGCCTACTATGAACCATGAACTGCTGCAGTGGTTCTCACCCTCTAATACAGGTTCTCATGTTGTGGTAACCCCTAATTATAAAATTACTTCAATGCTAACTGTAATTCTGCTAAGCTTATGAATTGTGATGTAAATATCTGATACACACCCCAAAGGTTGAGAACCATTGAGCTCCTGGAATGATCTCAAATATCTCCAGTGATTGTTCTTCACAATAAAAAGGAAGGACTGCTACTACCCTATTTCACAGACAGCGAAGTGGAGGAATGACATCACTTGCTAAAGGTCAACCAGGCTTATTTTTATAGTGACCCTCTCAATGAAGACAGGATGCATACAGGTCAAAGCCCAGAAAGGAAATCAAAGGCATGATGGGTACAGTCCAAGGAATCCCACAAAGAGGTCTACTGAAGCAAGCTTATCCTGTGAAGCCGACACTGCACATAAAAAAGCCATACACCCACTCCCTTGAGATGGGGTCTGCTGGAGAAATTGGTAGCCCAGCTCTGGTCGATGGTTTTTCCTCCTAATCCTTAAGTCTCACTGTGCTAAAAATCATTCAGGCTCCTTTGGCAGGTTGGTTTAATGTCACAGGAGCTAACATATTATTTTCTTCCTTTTTTCAATTTTTTTTATTTCCTTCTTGCCTTGCTTTCACATACAGACTAATTCCTTCTCGTTTATTTGGTTGCTCTTCAATTGGCACTTACTGTTTCCGTGGCTCAGACCATGAGTGTAATGCTTGCAGTTGAGTCTACAGCACGCTGTCAATGCGTTTCCTTTCTAGGTAACTCTACTCATAGAATTAATTAGAACTTTCCTACGATGAATTTATTAGCAAACCTTGTAACCTGACTGTAAAGGTACTCTGTACAAAAGTCCATGAGTTCATGAACTAGTGTTCCATCTGTCCCCACAGCTCTTACCAACAGCCACTCCTTCCAGATGTCGCTCTTTCCTGTCCATCGAGGTGACTCTGCTGGAAACCACCACCCAGACATTTGTTTACCTTTCACTCTGGAATGCCTAGTGCCCTTTTCTGATATTAGATCTCTTGTGTCCAGTATAATGCCTTTATCTTCCTGAAGTTTACTCCTTTGTTTCTGCGGAGAATAACTAGTAATTAATGGTTCAGTGCTGAGATCTAACACTTTTTAGTTCTGGTCTCACACTTGGTAGCTTGGCTGGGTCTAGAACTATCGACCTGGAACTTATTTCCCCATCCTACTAAACAGCAGAGCTTCACTACTGAGAGGTTTGATACGTCTTGATTCCTGGCTCTTTAAATGTGATAGTTTCCTACTCCAGGGAAATTCCCACTATCTTCCCTTTATCCTTGGTGTTCTAAAATTTCACACTAAAGAATTTTGTCACTTGTGAATTTATTTTATTTCATTGAGACAAGATTATCTCATTATGTAGCCCTGGCTGTCCTGGAACTCGCTCTGTAGACCAGGCTGGCCTTGAACTCACAGAGATCCCCCTGCCTCTGCCTCCCGAGTGCTGGGATTAAAGATGTGCGTCACCACATCCTGCTTTCACTTGCAAACTTCGAATTTACTATTACATGCCCAGTTATTGTCACAATGACCAGCTACAGTTCAGTTTCATGTATTTTAATGCAGGCCATACTTATTTTCAGTGCAATTTCAACAGAGTATAAACTCCACGGCAGCACAGACCATCATCTGTCTCACTAAAATCCTAGAAGCCCTCCTAAGTTTAGCAGAGACTGTTTCCTAGGCAATATTCAAGCGTAACGGTTGAATAAAAAACAAAGCATGCCCACTGAGGTTTTAGTTCGTTTTGGGGTGCTCAGAATTAACTCAGGGTGCTGTGCGTGCTGAGCACATGCTCTATACTGAACTGAATGCCCAGCTGCATGAGGAGTTTTTAAGAGCAGATACTATAAGTTATTCTCACCTTAAGGATTATTTACCTATTATAAGTCTAAAGAAAGACTACATAAATATTTTTTAGATTTTCAAGACTGTATGAAATCAATATAAGCAACTCTTTTAAATGTATGAAACGCTATGGATCCAAGCAAGAGCATAGTTTGTGGCTTAGTAACTAATGACTTTCATTATTTTAGCTCTTTTTATGTAGGTCAATTTATACTTTAATGCCTCAGTTCACCAACATATATTAGCACCAAAGTCTTCTTCAAAAGCTGAGAGACAAAGGATTCATGCAGGCTTTCAGTCAAAAGCAAAGGAATACAAAATGCTTTTTCATCATTAACAAAAAATCATGCTTAATTTACCACTTGAGTTGATTCAATCCTATCAAGGAGGTTTTTGCTATTTTTCTAATTTGTTACTCTTCTTTTTTTTGAAAAAAAAGTTTCTTTTTCAAGTTTGTTGAAGAAATCCTTTCATTTGCTCAGATCTTCAGAGTTGAGCATTTGTGTCAGCTAGGTTCCCTCATCGGGCCTCTAGACACATGCTTCATAACCCTGCACAACAAGTTCCAGACACTTAACAGATTAGTTAGACCCCCAACTTCATTGTCTGTAATATAAAAAATACATCATAAACGTAAGCATTTTAAGTCTATCTAAGTAAGGGCTACAGTCAAGTCAGGAAAACCTGGCTGGGCACGATGGTGCATGCCTGTGATCCCAGCACTTGGAAGGTGACAGCCAAGAGGATCGGAAGTTCAAAGCCAGCATTGGCAACATAGGCAATTGGAGGCTGGTTCCTGGGTGACAAGAGAACCTGTCTAGAAATGAATGAATGAATCAATCAATCAATGAATCAATCAATCAAGACATTCAAAAATCTAAGAGCTCCAAGACCCAGGTTTTAAGAAACACAAGGCTATTGTAGAGACAGGCACAGACCACCAATTTTACCTGTAACTGTCATGACCCTCAGGAAACTCTGCAATAAGAACCTAAATTTTAAGATAAAGTATGTACTGGAAGACTGAAATCAGAAGGAAATCTAATTAGTATGGTCATTATAAAATGGCAATTGATACAAAATACTGGGTAAATGTGATTATAAAAGCTTTAATCCCTTCTTTTAAATTAAAGGCAGTAAGTGAATCCCTCCTTTAAAACATACTCTTTGAAAAGAGCACATTAAATTAATGATTCGGTTATTAGTAATTATAACTGCGTATCTACCAACCTCTGCAGACAGAATTGATTGACGGCATGTTAAGTGAGAAGGATGGGTTTTTAAACATTCCAAAAGACTTTTATATCCTAGGTAATTTTCTAGTCAAGGAAATCTTCTTTAGTAAAGATAAACAGACTATAATCAGAGCTTTCATAAGTTCGTCCAAACAGAATCAAACGACAGCACATTGTTTACTTTTTAAAAGGCATATTCCCCCTAGTTCCAGGATGAGGAAGTTAGCATGAGAAAGGGCAGGGTT
>LOJH01000266.1:17626-45279 GCA_001685095.1 Ellobius talpinus | reverse complement strand
TGTAATGAGATCTGGTGCCCTCTTCTGGCATGCAGGCATACATGGAGGCTGAACTCTGTGTACATAATAAATAAATCTTTTAAAAAAAATAAAGGAGTGTTTCTTGACTCTACCATTAAAAAAAGCTAGAGTCTTTTCCGCATCCAATCCACATCTGCTGCCATCTTCTCTGCTCTTATTAGGGCTGCATCGACCCCACCCTCTTGGCCTTTCTCTGTACATCTGTAATCCACAGACTATCGGAATATCAGGGGTAGCGAGGGGGAGTGTTCACCACCAGGAACCATGGCACAGAATGGTTGTTTTGCAGAGCTGCCCACGTGACCCAAGGAAGGGAATCCAGGAGTTAGAGCCATTCAATTGACTCTCCCGTGTCACTAATTCCTTTGCCTGAGAATGTGCTCCACCCCTTACAAACAAGCCCTATCTTCAACTATATTCAAATGCTGCGGCCACAGAAATAGGACCAGTTAAAAGAGCTGCGTTGGAGGAAAAGCAACTGCCCTTGACAACAGCAGTGGCAGTAGGAGCAATGTAACTTGCCTGCGGTGTACAGAACCCTCCTTTCCTTTGGGCTCTGGCCACAGGCTCTAACAGGAAGGAGTCAGCGCAGGCCAGCTGCGGTTACTCTCCGTCCCTCCCAACTCTACAGTGAGCTCGTGTTTTCCCACTCGTGCTCCATCACTGTGCCCAGGCCTGCTGCCCGCTTCCTCATCCACTCCTTCTCATCCGTATCTCGATTCTCCCGCCATCCCTTTTCCATCCTTTCCACATCCACACACACACTTCAGCGACCATGTGGCTAGACCAGGTTGCATCTTGCAATACCCAAGAAAATTGTATCCAGCCTTCTCTTGGCTCCTTAGGCCACAGTCACGGTGTCAGGCTGTGTCTACCCCAGAAAGGGAGACCTTGTTCTACTTTGCATGAAAAGTGCCACACAAGGCATCCCAGGTCAGCCTGGGTTAAAGAGTGAGACCCTGTCTCAAAAAGCAGCAACAAAGAGAAAGTGCCACCAGTTCATCCAATCTGTCCACAATTTCTTAGTTTGTGTAGACTAGGGTTACTTCTGCTTCCTACTCTCCTACCGCATCTTTGTGAACTAACAGATCCTCCCACAAAACAAACTCCTTCCAAAACGCTTTTGAGAGTAAACATGTGTTACTTAAGATACAATATAATTACATTGGTAGCGTCTTCATGGACACTGTGCTTCTTCTGATCTACATCCAGCAAAACAACTTCTGGAATCTGAAAAAAAAAATGGATCACAGCTGCAAAATGTACTGAACTAAGTCACACATACGCTGACCAAGGAAAAGGACAGCTTGCTATAAAGGTTAAACGCAGATGAATAAACCATCTACAAAATAGAGCAGGGCCTTAGTCAACTTAAAATAAAGGTGGAGAGGTGGGAAGCTGAGTAGCGGCAGTCCGAGCCCTACAAAGGACAAGACTGCCCCGGCACTGTGCAGAGAAGGCACACCTCCTTCACAGTGAGTTACTGGAGCGGTCCCACACTGCTCTGCTCCCCCACCCCTGCACAAGTGGGAGGTACGAAGCTAACCTTACTGGTCCCTGCTACAGCTGTCCCATGTCACCGAGATGGCTGGTAAGCTTGCCATAACTGTGTTAGCTGAAGGTTACAAAGGTTAGTTACCCTGTTGTTTTTTTTAAAGACACTGAAAACTATTCCAATTTTTAAAACTCTGACTGATCAAGTCATCTCCAATGAGTCACTTACTCACCAGGAATTCCAAGGAGCTTAAGTTTTCTTCCCTTTACCCTTGAATTTTTTTATCGATTATTTGGGAATTTCACATCATGCGCCCCGATCCCATTCATTTCCCAGTCTTTCCATGTCCACCCTCCACTCTATAACTTCCACCCCCAAAGAAAGAAGAAACAAAAAGCCACTCTTTGCTCCTCCATCTTACCCACCTTCCCACCGTCACTTATTCAATTGCTGCAGTGGCCTTGGGAGCTGTGGTGTGCCATGAAATTGCTGCAGTGGCCTTGGGAGCTGTGGTGTGCCATGCAATTACTGCAGTGGCTTTGGGAGCTGCTGTGTGCCATGCAATTATTGCAGTGGCATTGGGAGCTGTGGTGTGCCATGCAATTGCTGCAGTGGCCTTGGGAGCTGCTGTGTGCCACGCAATTACTGCAGTGGCCTTGGGAGCTGCTGTGTGCCATGCAATTACTGCAGTGGCTTTGGGAGCTGTGGTGTGCCATGCAATTGCTGCAGTGGCCTTGGGAGCTGCGGTGTGCCATGCAATTATTGCAGTGGCCTTGGGAGCTGCAGTGTATGCCACACAATTGCTGCAGTGGCCTTGGGAGCTGCAGTGTGCCACGCAGCAGACCCTTTTGCCCAAACAGCTTTTCTTGTAAATGTTCACTGCAATGAAGCATTGGTCTGGTTCAAGACCTCTGGCTTCTGCTACACTATCAGTACTGGATCCTCACTGAGACTCCTCTAGGGTATCCTACTGTTGTCCAGAGTCATGGAGATCCCGTGGCTGTGGTTCCACAGGATTATCATCCCTTCATGTGCTCCACTAGGTCATAGATGGGGTAGATGTTGGGGTGGGCCTGGGTGGAGACTGGGGAGACACCTCCCCTGTCCTGTGAGTGGCAGGGCCAGCTCTCCCACTGCTGTAGCTGGTGAGGTATAGGGCTAGCTCTTCAAGGTCCAGTGAGGGGCGGGGCCAGTTCTCCCAGCACCAGTGAGGAGGTTGAGAGACAGCTCAGCTTGACCCTGAGATGTCACCATGGCCTCAGGTGGTAGTCCAGACCACAGGCATCTGCATGGCCTTGATAGTAACACAGGCTACGACATCAACACAGAACCCGGATGTAGCAGGACCACAAACTCAGACGTGACCCTCAGGTGGCAGCACAGACCTCTCACGTCAGCCTGCTCCTCACGGCCATCGTGTCTCCAGTTCCACCTCCCTCCACAGCATCTGAGCTGCGCCTCTCCTCTTCCTCTGCCATCTCTCCAACACACACCTGCTCACTGTTGTGGCGCCCAGTGGTGGGCCAGGCTTGCAGTCCCTGGCTGGCTGCCTTCCCTGGCTTAAGTCTTCTATCAGTGACCTTTCCCTTTGACCACTGACAGGAGAGAACTCATTAAAACAATGTCTGTGTGTGGGCATCTGGAGGGCTTTGTTTTAGCCTGGTCCTCACAGTTCTGGAAGAACACATTATCTTGGCCATCAGACAGAGGTATCTAGGAGAGATCCTCATTTCGAACGTGGCCGTGACAAGCACAAGTCTCTGCAACTGGCGTCATGAAATAAAGCGATGCTCATGCACACAGTGGCTGGGTGATCTGGAGCAGGGATGCATGCACCTCCTCTCGGGTCTATTTGCTTCATCAGGCGAAAGGCAAAGCCCTTGGACTCTGCCGTCAGCACTGCAAGATCAGGGCAGTCACATGAAGGCTTGAACCCATTTTCCCACATTCCCACATCCCTTGTGCTGGGAGCTCACCCCAACCTGTCCCTTCATTCCTTGGCCCACCCACCTTTACGCTGCTCCCTGCAATATCTCCAGGTTTAGATTCTCCTGAGCAAGCCAGGGTGGAGATAAGGATTTGATCTCTAGGAGCTGCAGCTGTCCCTGTGACAGCATCTGACTGGGCCTAGCTGTCTGGATGGTTTAAAGACTAGCGAAGGGTGACTCATGGCCACGGCAGTGGGGGCAGAGGAGTAAATGCAATCCACAGGTAAGCAGAACTAGACTGCCATCTGCATTTTCTGGAATTCGGGGTTACCCTCATCAAGGATGCACCATTGGTGCCACTCTGTCCCGGTTACTCTCAATCATGCGCCCACTTCCGCCTCCTTGGCGTGGTCGTGACTTTTTGTGCACTGACAGGGCCCACCTTTCCAGGCCGCTGCCGCGCTGCCTTCCTCAGCCCCAGGCAGATTTCCTCCTGCCCTTGTTTGGCCTTTGTGCGGTCATATAGTCATATCCGTACACCAAGCAGCAAACACAATGATTGTTTCATTCCATGGTTTTGGCAACTTCAGTGCACCACAGTAGAAGGACTGTCTACAGTGCTATCCAATTGCTCTACAAATGCCAAAACACAAGAAGGTTACTGCTTGCTTTTGGGGTGTTTTTCCAAGATGAAAACTTTGACGTTTTTCAGAAGAAAAATACAGATCCATGCTGTGTCTTATAACTGTGTTACTTCAAAACCGTCGTTTTCTTTTCAGTTATTTCCCCAACACTAGCTTCTAGCCAGACTGCCATCTGTGTGTCGGAGAGGCAAACGCACCCCTGCCAATGCGCCGTTGCGCAAATGAAATTAATCTGACTATGAACTGCAGAGTTTTAGAGCGTTCTTCCCACAGTGCAGCCACTGCAGTCACCCTGGCGCTGGCGACAGAGCTGTCACAGTCATCAGCAGCTAGGACACGTCCGCTGTGTGTCTCTTGTTCCGAGCCTTATGAAGAGAGCAGAAGGAAGGAGCGAGCTGAACTTCTGCAGCCCACAGATAAGGCGCATGGCGGCGAGACAGGAAAATCCTTTGTGTCTACTGCTAATGTATTGTTTACCTGTGCTGCCTGGGATACAAGTCCCATGACAAGCATTAATAAAGCAATAAAAAGTGTTAGCACAACACTCAAATTATCTGTTCAGCTGTAAGAGATTTTCAATCCTGAGTGTCTTTAATAGATAAGGAGCCTGTATCTATTAAAGAAACAACAGGCAATTCTCTGTAAGGATGTCAGCTACCTCCACTCCTTTGTGTACATGGCAAGTTATAAACATACAAAGTGGGGGGGACTTCAGCTGAATAAAGCAAATGTCTGTCAGGCTACTTTCTAATTTATCAACCTACATAGAACTTTCTGCTTCTAAACTAACAACAGAAATGGAAAACAATCAACAGTTAAGTGCCACCCACAAACAAACAGAAATGCCCTGGGAGGGCCACAAGGCCCTGTGGTAGTGTCCGACACTGAGCCTGGGCATCACTTCCTTAGGATGCCAACTATTAGGACCTCTTTCAGACTGATGGAAACATTGCTCAGAGAGGTGAGACAGACATGGGTGAGAAGATGCTCAGAAGTAAAAGGGATCACCTTGTCTTATCACAAGCAGACAGAAGGATAGAAAAGGGTGGGACCCAAACCACAAAAATTGGCATCAGTGAGGTCTGAAAACAATGTGTGCCTTTAGTCAAGCTGACATTTTTGAAGAACTATGAAAAATGAAGAGACAAGAGTACTCAAAATGCTTCTGTATGAATGTTTTCACCTCCTAGAATTCTGATTGCTACTAGGAAAGGAGACGGAAGAAGGGACCACTCACTGACCCAGGCGGGTGCAAGAAAGCATAAATAAGAACCAGGAAGCTCACACAATTGAAGGCGGTCACTTAGGGATGGCAAAAATAGGCAACAAGAAATTATCTTCAATGTGAAAGGAAACATTTACTTATACAAGTGAGTTAGTCTCTGAATACGTCAGAACTGGCCAAGTGTAAGAGGAAGCAATCGTCCTCTTCCTTCAATCTTTGAGATTGATTCCTTTTAAAGGAATCTGCTCCAGGACCACACGAGTATAAAGACAAAGGAAAAAGCAAACAATTTGTAACATTTATTATAAACAGGAGTAGTTTTACTTAATGGCTAGAGCACCCACACACACCAAAGAAATCTGTAAATTTTTACTTAATGGCTAGAGCACCCACACACACCAAAGAAATCTGTAAATGCAAAAGTTGTTAGCTGTTGGACAAACAAAGCTCATACTCTGAAGGAAAATGTTCAAGAAGATAACTGAGCACGGCATTTAATCTGCCAAGGCAGAACTGGGCTCTTCGTTTACTAGATCCCTGACGATGGGGTCAACAGCTTGGGTTCAAACTCCAGCTATGCCCTTAACTAGACGTGAAGTACTGAGCAGTTTTCTTCATGAAAGTTGATTTATTTTCGATATCTTTACAATGGGAAGGTTTAGTAAGTTCAGTTCAGTAGGAAATCCTGTGTGGAAAGTGCCTAGCTGGTGAGGAGTGTTCCCAGAGAGCTGGTGAGAGAGGGAAAGAAGAGGCAGCCCTGCTGAGGAGAAATAAGCCACAAGGAATTCAGATGGGGGAAGCAGATGTCTCCCAGAGGTTAAAATCCCTAAGATGAGAAAACTCCTCGATCTAACTGTTGTCTTTCCCGTGGTGAAATGCATATTCCCCTTTGGTGCTGCACAGAATGATAGGATCTCAAATACTACTATATAAACCCAGAATACAGTACATGTTAAAGGCTGCCTGACCACTCAGGGAGGGCAGAGAGATGGACACCCTGCTCCTAGCCAGAACCACCTTCTTACTGCTTCAGCACAATGGCGCCCTTGTCTGTGAAGGTAGCTGTCTCCACAACACAGCTATGGGCAATGGGACACTTCCACCCTCTCCTTTGTTCCTGCCCAATTGTCATCCAAGAAGGAAAATTGTGATGTATCCACTGTGGCCGAGAGACAGAGCTGCAGACCCTGTGGTACTTGGGGGCTGAGCTCGCCTGTTCCGGTTCCCTCACAGCTTCAGCTGTCTCTAACTCAGGACTGCCCTCACTCTCGCAGGCCATGTGTGCCAAGCCTCAGCACAGCACAAGAAGGTAAAACTCAATCACTGCTCGGAAACACTTTCCTATGGTGTTTAACAAGCAATTCCACCCACATGACTACATGAAAAAAGGCAAAAAAAATTCTAGAATTAAGTGAGATACTACAAAAGAATGAATCATTTAGGGCATGCTTGGAAATTATTAAGTTCTCAAATTGTTACATAGGTAAGCAAAATTATTCTTAGAGACACTGTAAGTTGCTAATCAGCCTCCGGGAAGCGCTCGCTGTTGGCAGCTCTGGGCTGAGAGGCTACTGTCAGCTGGGTAAGTAAAGAGACCGAATTCGTCTTTTCCAGAGGAGCCAGAAAACGAGGCCCAGGAACACAGACCTAGACGGCAACTGTGTTCTGAACACAGTCGTTGCTCGCAAAGGTCTGCTCCATCCTCAGCTCTGAACTGGGTTAAAACAAATGCAATTGTACAAGCTATCAACAAATACACGACACTCAGACACTACAACCGGATCAAGAACTATAATCTGATGAAAATAAATTATATAAATATCTGCCTTTAGGAATGACTATATTTGCAGCACAAAACAGCCTATGAAGTGATGTGTGTGAGTGTGTGTGTATATATGTGTGTATCTATCGTGTGTGTGTGTGTGTAAAATAATAGTGTGGCTTGAATACCCACCAACACTAGCTTCTACTGCTCAATAAATAAAGTCCTTTGCAAAGGCTTGGAGATGAACCCAGAGAACAAGACTGAACACAGTGTAACATATCCACAACCACTTTGAAAGTAGCAAAAAAGAATAATGTCAACCACACATATGCAGCTGACTCCGAACATCCTCCACCCCACCCCAGTCAAGCACCCACACATGTAAGCGAATCTAAACCAAAACAAGCTGGACTACTTCACAGGCACATAAAAAACAGCTGTGTCAGCACACTTTTGTTTGCGTTTCTGTAATGCTGATTAAACAATGAAGCAAAATTAATTACTACCTTGAAAACCTAAAGATGACATCTCTGCAGAATATAAGTCAGATCAAGCAAATTCTTGAGTTGTACTGGCTCACATGTCCCAAATTAAAAAAACAAAAGACGTGCACAAATGTGACATATAATCTGAAGTGCCTGGATGTGCGACGTGGCCACCAAGCAAAGCTGCAGGACTCCTGCCATCCAAAGCAGTATGACACTACAAAACCATGTGTCTCTTCTGACCAGTGCCTGTGAGTCTTCGGCACCCGGAGTTCACATCTCTGGGGATGGTGACAAGACCTGATAGGAGGAATTAAGCAACTGTGAATTCAATTCAAGTTTTATTTGTAAAACTAGGCTGTATTTCAAGGCTAAGTCTTAAGATTCAGTTAATTTTGAAAATAATACAATCCTGAACTCCTGTGTTCTTCTACCAAATCATACAGTTCAGCTGAAATAATGCTACAGCATAACATCAAAACTGAAGTTCCAACAACTGGTCACTTCTTTTAGTCTTTAAACTCGTGTGTGTGTGTGTGTGTGTGTATGTGTGTGTGTGTGTGTTATTTTAAAGCTATAAATGGGGAGATGGCTCAGTTGGTAAAGTGGCTGGTGTATAATACTGAGGGCTTGGGTTTGATCCCATGTCCATATGAAAAGCCAGGCAAAATGATGTACATCTACAACCCCAGGGCTAGAGAAGCCGACAAGAGAACCCCGAGCTTGCTGGCCAGCTAGTCTAGGCCACTCAGAAGCTCCAGGTTCGCTGGGAGCCCCCATCTCAACAAATGAAAGCAGAATGACTGAGGAAGACAGCTGAAGCTGACCTCAAGCCTCTACAGGCACAAGAGCAAACAAACACATACACATTCACAGACACACACCAAGTAATTCTTCAATCTAGAAAGCAAGGATGACTGTCTCCTACCCGTCTCCTGAAGAGCCCCCAAGCCACATAAAAAGACCACCAAAGTCTCCTGGCTTCTAACGTACTCAGCAACCCTCCCCTCATGATCTTTGGTGAGGTTGTGTGGTTCCACCGACAGCCTACGAGGGCACCTTTTCCGCCCTATTCCCTCTCCCCCACACCTCTGTGCTCACGAACAGGGCTTAGCCTGCAGGGTACATTTCCTGGGGAATAAATGTGCTCTGAGGAGATGACACAGGCAACCACAGTGCCGGATCATCTGAGTCAACATAACCCACGGTGCCAAGTGAGACTGTGACGGACTGATTCAGGAATGGCAGGCCCCAGCATGTTGAAGTTTCAGTATGAAGCTCGTAGTAACCACGGAAACGTCTTCTGAAATCATCAGCTGACTGTGTATGTGACTATTAATGCACATGTAAGAACAAGGGAAACACAGCCAGCAAGACACTTCCTGCCGCTGTCACTCTGGTCTCCAGCTGATACCATGCTGTGCTGTCTCTCAAGCCATCTCTCTCAGCTTTGAAACCCCCAAGCCCAGAGCTGTCTTACTTCCCCTGAAGCATCTTGTGCCCCATAAGGCATCTTGAATGTCACAGAATCTCTTCCCTGCTTACCACAGTATTTCATGATCTGCTTCTGTGTTCAGCAATGCATGGATAAACACATGAAGATGCATTAAATACCCCCAACAAAGTGGCCATATAGCTACCTTCTAAGGGCAGAGGCCACTGAGCCACTTAACCCTCCAAGACTGCCTTGTCATGGAAAAGCAGCTGGCAGCCCCAGGACACATGGGCTTCTTCCTACCAGTAGAACAATACGGTGATCGCCACTGCTTAGCACTCACGCTACACAGGACACAGCCAGGGAGAGCAGGAGAAACTAAAGATAAGCCTAGTCTTCGAAGGCAGCGACTAGTCTTCCCATGAAGGCATGACCTACCTACGAAGATAATGTGAGTTCTACCACTGTTGGCTACCGCATACAATATTCTCTCTCATTAAAACAATCCAACATGCAAAAATGAATTCAGAGGCAAATGGCCTCATTTTTTTTCCCAAACCCACCTCTAGTGCCCATCAAGGGTCACACATGGCTTACGATCGTCTCGCCTCCTCTGCATTCCCTCAGCCTCACCTCTCTCCACGTCTCACAGCTGCAGACCTCCTCCCACAAGGAGAACTCAAGACCAATTGCCTGGCCTGGAATAGAAAATAGATGTCCCTGTGGGCGCCAATGTAGATCTATGAATTTTACTGAATTATATCAGTGACACAAGGACAAGCCTTGTAAACTATTCTGAAAATTAACACTGCATGAGGTCAAGTTTGTCACTCAGAGAACTGACACATCCCGCGGGAGGAAACCAGCCAGAGCCCTGCGCTTCTGGCAGGCAGCTTCCTGTTTGCCATCAATCACTGCTCCCTGAGCCCCTCTCCTGCTCCCTCAAACTCTCTCTGCTTTTGAACTACTAACTCACCCAACACATCAGAGCACCTGCACACTGAAAACACCTCTGCCACTGAAGTCAGACCTCTGTCAATGCAACAAACTTCTTAGGAACAACAAGCAGTACGCATCCTGTGTCAGCCTCTGCCCCCTTCTCTACTTGTGCTCTGCAAACCAGCCTGATTTCCCTCTGGAAAGCGACCTAAACCGGCTGGTGGGCATGCCTTTGCTGGTCAATGCGTATTCCGGCCCTGCATGGGGAAATAGGCTTCTTACTGGGTTTCCAACAAGCCAATTTCTTTCAGGGTTCCCTTTGATATCTACTGTGCAAAATGTATGTATAAGATTCAAAAAAACCAAACCCACAAGGAATTTATGATCAGAACTGGGATTGCATCCACACATGATGGGAAAGGAAAGGTAAGCTATTCTTACTTAGAGACTTTCCTACTTCCTGGGTAGGCAAAGGACAAAAGGATGTCTGTGTGTCCTTTACAACCCGGCAGAAAATATTAGAAAGATAAGGCAATGGTTGTCAACCTAAAGTTCTGGGAGAGGCCTCTGCCACGCACTTGACATCTGAAAAGTGACACATACGGCAGATGTGTCCACGAGGAGCCTTCCAAGCCTGGGTGCTACTCCATTCTCAAGATGGCCTACTGCTGCACCTGGCCACTGGCCTCCCAGGGACTCTCTCTTAGTTAAGGCTCAGGCGTGGGTGTGCTCAGCCCCTGGGCATGGACCCGGACTGTCACTTCATGGTCCAGTCTCCAGGGGGCAGGGCTGAGGAAGACATCCGCAAGACTGTGACCTCAGGTCAGCAGCTCCTCCCGCAAAGGACAGTGCAGAGCTAGGGGGTCTGGTGTACTTAACACCACTTCTAACCATCACCTGGCCTGTTTCTTACGTCTTGTACAACCTGGAGATTGGCCAGGGAGGGCAAGAGCAGAAGAGAAAGTGCCTGGGGCAGATGGCATCCGGGTTAGTGCTAAGACACGGGAATTTATTGCAAGTTGGGCCTGGCAGGAGCAGTAACACTTTTCAAAATGATGAAAGTGCCAACAGAGCAGATATGAAAAGCTAGCAAATCAGTCCCGCTGAGGAGTGAGCAGTGAGAAAATGGATGTATCAGACTCCAGACACTGCTCTGAGCTGGCTTGGGACACAAGTTAGCATCCCGAGAAGTGTCTCTGCCCTGTTTGGCATCCCATCTTCTCTTGTTCTTTGGTGATATTTACTGCAATCTAGTTCTCCAGTGTGCTGTCCTCTGCACAGAAGCACACAGGGTTCCTGGCCCAGGCTCTCAGCTCTCTCAGACAGATGAAGTCCAGCCTGCTAGCAGACTCCAGGTCATTGACTTTAGTGCTCCCCAGCACTACACGTCTCTTCCTAGAAGAAAGCCGATTTGTAGGGATTTTAGTTTGGATTGCAAGGACTTTCTTCCCCCTTAAAAAAGAGGAATGTAGATTTGAAGTTCAGTGGGACACTGTATAAAATTTGCAAGAATCCATATTTGATTCCCCAGTACCCCAGCAAAAAGGAGTAACCAAGCTACATCTATAATGAAAAACACTAAAGAAACGTTTTACCCTACTGCTGGTTTGGAATTCAGTCATCTGGCAACCCTGCCCATGGAAAATAAATACAAAACAATACATATTTAACACTGTAATGAAATTTCTCTAGCTTTGATGTGCCACATGTCTTCCTATTTACATGTACTCTTCTATTCACACCCTGTAGTTAGGATTTCTACTTCAATTCTGAGGGCTACAATTGGGGCCGCAAATACAGATAGCATGTTCTCTGCGCTAACAGCATTGATTTTACCTGAAAATATGCACAACACAAAAGGCAAGAGGCTTCCTAAGAGGTGCCTTTGTGAGAAGCACAAATAGACACTGAGCACAGCCTCCACGTGGAGGAAGAGTGGCAAGGCCAGAGATGGCTTCTCAAGCAACAGACCATACAACAAAGCCGAGCACCTTGGCTCAGAGGCCTACCTGGCACTGGGACTGTACATCACTACCCTACCAGGCACCGGGAGCGTCCATCGCTGCCTACCCGGCACCGGGAGCGTCCATCGCTGCCTACCCGGCACCGGGAGCGTCCATCGCTGCCCTACCCGGCACCGGAGCGTCCATCGCTGCCTACCCGGCACCGGGAGCATCCATCACTGCCCTACCCGGCACCAGAGCGCCCATCACTGCCTACCCGGCACCGGAGCGTCCATCGCTGCCTACCCGGCACCGGGAGCATCCACTGCTGCCCTACCCGGCACCAGAGGGCCCATCACTGCCTACCCGGCACCGGAGCGTCCATCACTGACCAGAGCATCCATCACTGCCCTACTATGGCCTTCTCAGCTGCTGTACTGAGGGGATCCAGGGGGGAGAGGCTGGGAAAGGGGTTCAGTTGGTGAAGTGCTTCCCACATGAGCATGAGGCCTGGATGAGCTCTGACCCCAGACCCCATGAAGCAGGGTATGGCACAGCGAGATGCAGGCCTGTGATCTCAGTGCTAGGGAGGTGGGGACAGGTGGATCCAGCTACCCAGCGTAGGCCAATCAATGAGTTCCAGGTTCTGTGAGCAAATCTGTCTCAAAAATAAGGTAGAGAGTGATTGAGGAAGATAGCCACCATCAATGTCTGGTGTGCGTGCACACGCACGGGCCTGGTGTGGTATAGCACTAGGGAGGCTCCGTCAGGATCTGGGCCATGGAGGTCAACATTGGTTGCATATTGAAACCCCCACCTCAGAAACAAAGCAAAAAAAGATCACAAATGGCTACAAGAGTTTTAGAAGAGTTTGAAGCTTAGGAAAATCAAATTATCCCGCAGGCTAAAGGTCAAACACAAAAGCTGGATCCACCTTTACTTCAAAACCAATTTTGTCCTCAGAGAAACCCAATCTTATCTCCTACAGCTGCTGCTTCTGCTAATTATTTCTGTGTTCCTAGACAGCGCAGCTTACTGACTGCATCCCCTGCTTGACCATTTGCTCCTCCTCCTCCTCCTCTGTGCTCTGCCCCCAACACCACACACACTCTTCTTTTACTCTTCCAGTGGGTTTGTGCTGTGCAGTTTCTGGGTAAGTCAGGATCCATCATGGCTTTGTTTTTTTACTATATTAATGGTGCTCAAAGCCAAGTCCTGCGGTGAATAATGATTAAATTTTCCTACTCAATTATTAGTTTTCCCTGGAGTTTTACTAGCTTTCGATTTGTTTTGTATCAAATAATCCTGACTCTCTTTAAAAGTATAAATCTCTCAATATGGTCAGTCATTATATGGTTCAAAATCACCATTCTGCTGGGTGTATTTGGTTTTGAATTCCCCCTTGCAAACAAAACATCAGGCAACTGCTCTAACCTGCAGTATGTCCTCTGGCCAGCTTGCCAGCTGCTACCCTGGTTCTCCTCATCTTCATCACAATCTCCCCCCTACCGCCCCGTGGGATTAGTTCCTGGACCCAAGGCACACCTACTTACTTCCTCCTGTGGATAAAAATCCATCTTCTAGTAACTTTAGAAAGAGTAAAGATCCAGGGACACTTTCTCATGCCCTCATGTATGAAGGCAGGTTTGGTTTATCCCCATGATTCACTGGCAGTTTGACAGGAAATACATTCTGGGGTGAGGGGGGTAGGGGAACTCAGTACCAATTTTAAAAACACTGTTCAATTGTGTTCCTGGAGACAAGGCTTTCTGACTCCCGGGTTTTCATGTGTGGTGACTGTTATCTCTGGAAACTATTACTATCCTTTATGCTTGGCATTCGGAATTTCAGGCTTAGTTCTTTTCATTTCTGGTGGTTTGTCAATATTTTATCTCATTATTACTTAACTCCTTTCCTTCCAGTTTGCCCTTAGACTCACATTTCCCTGACAGTGTTATTTTTAATTTTTTTCTCTTTTCTATCACTTCATTTGTAATGAAAGTTATTTTTAATAACTCGTTCAGAATTCCATAGAATATATTTCCATAATATTCACTTCTCTTCCCCACATCTTCTCAGATACATTCCCCATTCCATGTTTACTAAGCTTTATATCTTCATCTTTTATTTATTTTTCTGCTGTTAAAAGATCTATCCAAGCCAGGTGGTGGTGGCACAGGCCTTTAATCCCAGCACTTGGGAGGCAGAAGCAGCCAGGCAAGCCTGGTCTACAGAGTGAGTTCCAAGACATCCAGGGTTACACAGAGAAACGCTGTCTAAAAAAAAAATCAAACAAAACATAGAACTTCCACAAACTTTGGGTGTGTGACCATCAATGGAGCATGTTCTCCCTGCCTGGGGCCACACCCTAAAGAAAACCAGCTCTCCTCTCCTGGCAGTCGTCAATGACCGACAGTTCTCATCTGGGGCTTCTCAACCTTCCACAGGTCCTGTGCATGCTGTCACAATCTCTGTGAGTCCCTAGGTTCAACTGCCCTGCTTTGTCACGAAAATAGTTTCTTTGTAGCCATTCACTCTCTCTAGCTCACTGTTTTGAGGCTGCCTCCCTCTGAAACGGTCCCCAGATCTTGGGAAGACGGGGCATGATACAGGTGTGCCACTCAGCGCTGGGCACTCAGTGTCTCACAGTCTCCACATGGCAGGCTGTGGGCCTCTGTGCTCCGACGAGGTTGCAGATGCACTAACCCACGAGTGTGGCTGAAGGTCATCAAGGAATGTTTAATACATTACTTCGTTTTCCATTCTATTCTCCACCCCTCTCCATTCCACAAAGTATTTCCATTTCTATTTTCCAAACTTTTGATTCATTTGTTTTCATCTTGGTATTATGTTTCTGCCAGACATTCATTTTGAGAACCCTGGGACCACAAGATTTTAAGAACACCACCATGAATCTGGTACACCCTTAGCTAGATTTACCAACTGAACATCTCATCATATCTTCTCACTTTGTGTATGCTCATCTTTTCTTTTTTGGTGGTGTGACATTTTACCCCTAAATACTGATGACTACTTCTAAGAATAAAAATAATTACCCTATTATTAGTCTTGGTCTGATGGTGGACACTATAATCCTAGCATTAGGAAGGCTGATGCAGAAGGATCTCAAGTCTGAGGTCAGACTAGTCTAAAAATCAAAACCCCCTCTCAAAAACAAACAAATCAACCCAATAAAAACAGAAACAAGGGCACAGAAATACAACATTAATATGAAAATACCTAATCTACTGCCTAAATTGAAATTTCCCCAGTCAGGACCCTCTTGTTTCATTTCTCCAGACCCAGGATCTAATCTTGGGGTGTGCATTTCACTCAGCTGCCCCATCTCTCACCTCCTCTCATGAAGCTCCTGACTTACTGCAGCAACCTCCTGAGCAACTTGAAGCCAGTGCACAGGCTGAGTTAGCAAGGGCTTACCCTGGTCTGTTCCCCTCCAGCTTCTCAAATGCTCTGGCAGGCATCCAGTTCCTGGTATTGAACCCTTTCCATTTTACATATTCAGATCCTCAGGTCTGAAACAGTATCTCAAAGCCCACCCTCTCCCCCTCTCTACACTCTCTATTTCAAAAGGCTTTTTTATGTGTTCTATCTGCAAATGTTTACCCTGTCATATGTTGAAGTTAAAAAAATAATATTAGTTCACTTTAAAATGATATCACTACAAAACACTTTATGAACAAAATCCTGTATTTCACAACATGAACATGCAATGTACTGGGAAGCATGCCAGTGCTTTATATTTTGCAAATCTGCATGCCTGACTGGGCATTGATCTGGTCAAAGTCTATGAAGGAAATGCAGCCTCACTTGGATGCATGGCTGGGAGGTGGGCGGCTGCTTTCACAGCACTGCAGCTAACTGCAGACATCTATACGATAACTTCCTCAAATTCAAGAAGGGGTCATTTCCTAGAGGTTAGATGTAATGTGAAATCTGAAACGATATCCAATGCTCTTCTTAGTCTAACTGATATACTGAGTTACCTTTTAACTATGCCTGTGCAGCGGTTAGTTTGTCAATTTGACACAATATAGAACTACCTGAAAGAAAATCTCAGTGAGAGGTTGTCTAGACCAGCTTGCCCTATGGGGATGTCATTGAAGGACTGTCCTGATTACATGAATTGATGTGCAAAGACCCTTCCACTGATGGTGGAACCAGGGCCTGAGTTTGGGTTCTAAACTCAGAGGGCACACTTTCTCTCTGCTTCTGACTGTAGATGAGACATGAGCGCAGCTTCAGGTGCCCACACTGCCTTCCCTGAAGTGATGGACTGTAACCTGACTGTACATAAATAAGCCCTTTCTCCTTCAGAATTGCTTTTATCGGGTTTTTTTTGCTGCCATTGTTTGGTTTTTGTTGTTAATCTCAGCAACAACAACAACAAAACTAAACCATGATTCTGTAACATCTTGTGCTGATCATTTGGGACATTCAATTCACTGAATCACGCAGAGTTTTGAAATGTTGACACCAGATGTCCTGTACAGATGAAAACCCCACATACACTGATATCACCACTAAGCTCAGCAGAAAAAAAATTAATCTTAAAAACTTTTTGTGAATGTATGCATTTGCATGGATGCATCTATGTGGGTGCCTGTGGAAGCCAGAAGAGGGTTACAGGTTACCACATATGGGTGCTGGGAATCAAACTCGGGTCCTCTGCAAGAGAAGCATGCATTTTTAATTGCTGCACTGACTTTCCAGTTGGCGTATAATCTTAAGCACTGGAAACTGTCAAGTCTCAGTTACAAATGTGAGTTTCCTAAAATCCTCATCTTGCATGAGAACTTGATAACACACACTTCCTATTGACACCTTTCAGAAAATGGCTACCAATCACATGGCAAAAACATGCTTCTACACGTTCCTTAAGGTAAAATTACCTTTCTGGGAAAACGGTCCACTCAATTTGCAAGTCTGCAGAAATGCTCTTACCAGAACAACTGCGATTTGGCCCGACACACACTCTATAGACACACTTCTCACGTCATTCTGACTAAGGTGAAGGCCTGCAGACTCAAGGGGGAAAGGGTCATTTTTTAAAAAGTTTTCTGCTTTGACAGGTGAAAGTAAATTTTTAAAACTGCATGCATTCTGTGCCGATAAAGAGCAAAATGACTTCAGCTGTGAACTGCTGCACTGACTCATGCTAAAATGCCAGCTTTACCCACCACTGCTCTTGAACCATTAGTGCAAATGTCAACACAGAAAACAGCAATGCAATCATATCCTAATGGCTTCCATCTCTCACACCTTACAGTTGAAGGGAAATACTTTGAATTTTGGAGAGATTTGTCTATGCTTATGTGAACTGTCTCATCCCTGCCCCACTTCCTCCCCCTTAAACTCACTTTACTGGTGTGGATGCCACCTTTGGAAAGACATCTCTACCTACCTGACTGGAGGCCGTGTGCTCTCAGGGCCATGTCCACGGCACACTGAGGTGAGTGAGGGTTCTAGACTCTTCAAGTCCCCTCTCCTGTGCGTGGGCCAGGACTTGTTCTTTGCTTACCAGACTGACCCCTAAACTGTGAAAGTCCCTTCCATCACTCTGGCTGATGTCACTTGATAATATACTTCTTTGAATGTCGCCACCATGTTTGATATACAAGAGCGTTTGCCTGGCTTTTATTGCCTGCTTATCTAGATAAGGTTGGCTTTCTATTTGCCTTCTGGGTTCAGTCTGAATACCTGACAGCTAGTATGGCTGCCAGCTGGATAAAGTTCCAGCATCGATAAGAAAGAAGGCATGATGTCATGGTCCCCAGAAAGCCAAAGGCACCCAGGGCCACACTACTGGTTAGAGGTGTTACTCTGTGCTTGGAATCTCTGCCAGTATAGGCCGTGTTACCTTCTGTCCACATAGACAGGCCTTGGTTGTCTTCATGGTTCTAAGTCCTTTCAGCCTTTAGCTGGCACTGAATTCCTGACTATGGCGATGGAGCTCTGGTCTAACCAGCAATTTCACTACCCATGTCCCAAATTGGATATAGATATAATTGGGGTCTGTACAAACAGTCTGCTAACAGAAAATGTATCTACCAAAGATGGTTCCTGTTCCTCAAATACCCCAAGGATACCAGATTCTAATAGGGCCGATTGCTTGCTGGAACGTCTCACTAAGTTATAAATCCCTAAAGAACACTGAACAAAATATATCCAGTACCTACTATAAGAATTAAGACATAGTAAATGCTCAAAGTTCCTGTCAAACTCATTAAGTAAAATCAAGTACCTACAGTTCTGAGCACAGTACCAAGACACAGATGCCAACAGCTAAGTTGTCTGGATTGTGATGGGATGATAATTACAGGAACACTATGTCTTATGCAGAAATTATTCAGTAATTTTATTGGCATGCATGCAAAATACATTCTATTAGGATGAGAATCCCAGCATGTATCTCAGGGCAATGAGAAGTGAGGGGGACCACGAGTCTCTGCTCTTGGGTAGTAATTTTGGTGTTAATTTCCGCCATCTCCCCAGAATTACACTGCAGACCCACAACTCAACAGCCACGCAACCACTGGAAACTAAGGGCCTTGTTTGACAACTTGTGGAGCATATTTTCATGAGGCCCGGGCAAACATTTCAGGAACAGGAGTTAGTCTCACGGAACACACTGCCAATCCCTCCAGGATTTTAATAAAGGAAGTGGCAGCGATCTGAGGAGTCGGAGACACTTCGACAGCCAGCGCAGGGGACACTGGACTGGTAAGATGCCAGCTGTCAGGACTCTGCGTGGCTGATGAGAACACGCAGCTTCTCCTGTTATTTTAAACCGTCTCAAGTGGAACGGCTCTGATTGTGTTTTCTAGGAATGAAGAACCATTAGCAAAATGAAACAGCCTCTGACAGAATCCTAGAGATGGAGATATTACAGCCAGCACAGCACACACACTTGCTGAGCTCTGACACTGTGACCAGAACAGTGACTGCAAGGAAATGCTCAAGGTCACACAGCACGATCCAATCCGCTAGGGGAAGAGACTGCTAAAAGATTTTTTTATCATCAACCATCCTAAGGCTGCAACCCTTTAACACAGTTCCTCATGTTGTGGTGACCCAACCATAAAATTATTCTGTTGCTATTTCATAACTATAATTTTGCTACTGCTGTGAATCATAATGTACATATCTGATATGCAGGATATCTGCTGTGTGACCACCAAGGGGGCCATGACCCACAGGCTGAAAACCACTGATGTAGAGTAACTTAACTCTTCCTTTCCTTGAGTGGGGGAAGGATGGTATGCAACCCCGTGTCCTAACGGGGTTTCCTGTTTTCCTTTAGTGGGGGAAAAGATGATATGCAACCCTGTGTCCTAACGGGGTTTTCTGCTTTTCTTAGATTAGTCCTGCCAACAAGTCACACCTGATTTGTTTTGATAAAGTGTAGGGAAGCGATCCAAGGACACAGCAAGTTCTCAAGTTCTAACTAGGTTACCTTCTTCCCTGCTACAGGTAGCAATGCATGAAGTGTGCGCTATAGTGTCCAACTGTCAACCACGGTGGGCTTGTGGATGGCCGCTATTCTTTCTTCTGGGGACACTGCTTGAGAGCTGACAGCTGTGTCAGGGTAACTGTGTGCTCTTCCTGCGTGGAAACTAATGATTACAGATTAGTCCACCAGAACCTCAGACTCTCCAATCACCCTTTAAACATCTGGTACCCACAGCAAACTTCTATTCCAACTGCATTTAACATAACTGTTCCCCTCTCCTAACCCAAGAGCTAGCGCCTAGCAAGTACACACAGGGGGCCTCTGGCCACGGGTTCCCTGCAAGGCCATCGGGGGCCTTGACACACTCTTGGGGTGACACTGTGCTTGGCAAGAGCATTCATCAAGTCACTGCTATCTAGCCCAGGGAGCATACCTTATTCACGTTTCAAATCAATAAATGGTTTACCTCTCCTAAATACTCATTTTAATTTTCTATTGAGTCACTGCCTTTACCCAGGTACCGAGCTTTCCTCTGCCCTTCTGTTGCTTCCCTGGCCAGTCCTGGCTGGACTCTAGCCACTCCTGTCTGGGGGACAGTCTATCCCCCAACCTCCCCACAGGCTCAGGACCTTTGGGATTCACGGATGTCTGAGAGTCTTCTACCTTAAGTCTGTATGAATAAAGCCCTCTTTAACGCCACTTCCTGCACCACCATCACTCACTGCTTCGGTTTCCTATGCTTGCCAAGACTATCGTTGCTTCTCATATCTCTATAGCCCATCTCAACTTTAGTGCCACCTTCAGTGAAGAGCATCCCTGAAGGCCACCTCATGCTAGTGACAGCAAAGCATTCCTTCAGTACTTTCCTGCTTAGCCCCTCGGAGTCCACACCTGCTGCCAACTGCTGCCTTACTCAAAACCTCAGGTTCTCCTTATTCCTTGGGCTCAGAGCCCATAAACACATGTGTGTGTCTGTCTGTCTGTCTCTCCTAAATAGTTAAAAGTTGCCAGGGCACTCACTCCCTACTTCTCGAAACACCATCTGTACTTCCCAAACATCCTCATTCTACACAGTCCTCCCTCCCGAGCTGCAGATCCACACTTCATACCTAACCTTCTGAGACCGGCACATGCTGGTTTCATAAATACCTTAAACTCAGCAATTCCTAAACTCGTTCATCCTGTCTCTTCTTCTCAGGAATCCTAGGATCCCAAGCTTCCCCTTCATTCTTCAAGTCAACAGTCTGGGGGCCACGTCAGTCTCACTCTGCCTCACTGCATGCCCAGCCCACCGGAGGACAGCCAACGCACCTACATGAACCTACAGAATGTCACGCTAAGTTATCTTCTGCTCTCTATTTTCACTGCCACCACCTCAGTCTGTAGCACAACAGCTCACTCGTCTGTTATATTCGCTATGAGGCCCCTGGTTGTTTTCACCCTTTCGAAGCGCCATCAATGTGACTTCCCATGCAGACACTCTGGTTGGTCCCCTGGAAAGCCTGCCTGTACTTGCCAGAAAGCTCGTGGGTGGAGTCTTCCAGCTCAACTCTGCTTCCTGCTGTGTTTTCCACACAACCCTTGCCAAAGAAGTCCTCCTTCCTGCTATCTTTCCCTTCCCAAGTTTCTCTCTCTGCAGCTTCCCACTAGACACACAGACTCCAGGCTCTTCCTCAGAGAACTCAACTGAAAAGTCGCTGTCTGCAGAAGATGATTCTCTCTCTGCTCAGAGTGCAGAAAGCCATGCCCTTGCTCCAAATCAGCAGTGTGACTACGCACGAGATGGCATCAGGCCATGAGGTTGACCAAGATGAGGACTGTATTCCTCTTGCTCAAAATAACCTTAACAGGTCCTCAATAAATCTTTAATAAATTGTAACGCCAACAAACGACCTCATGAACACCGCGGTTCAACTACCTCACCGAATTGCCAAGCACTGCTTTGTCCTTTGATTGTCAACTGGGAAAAATGAAGATGAATGTTTCTGTAATAAACAATTCCCAGAAAGATGCTGACAGTTAGAAGGAATCTACATACATGCACCACATATATATTTTATATATGTACACATACATATTTATACCGTCTATATACACATATATAAATGCATACTTATATACATATAAATGTATATCTGTGTGCAAGAAAGAAACACATGTGCAGACAGACACGGGGCGAGCTGGGCTTTCAGAGTGTGCCATAGAGATGACGTTTCACCCTGTTCAGCGATGTCTTACGTCATCACAGGGCCATCATAACAGCATCAACCTTCAAACAGTAACTGCATTTTCTTTCTTATTCCAACGTCAGTGGTGGTTTGAAAAGTGCACCATGATGGCACTTTTTAAAAATTCTGGCTCCAGGGAACAAAAGTTTAGAGGGGTCTGGATTCTCTTGTGAGCCTGGAGATGGGGAAGGCAATTCTGGGGAGACCAGGGACAGCCTGCCAGCTGGGACTAACTGTAGTAGACACAGGTAAGGGCAAGCTTCTGGGTGTGCTCACAAACCAGTCTGTTCTTCAGCATGGGGAGTCATTGGCAGCTTTATTAAGAGCTACATAATTCCGAAGATTAGCCCAGCTTTGCTGTGGACCCCAGACTCACAGAGCTAAGTACTATGTGTTGGGAAGAGACTACTGTTTCATGAGTTGCTTCAGTACTGACTGCAGAGCTGGGTCCTCATTTTAAACTGTGAATAAAATTCTGGCCATCTATGTTTTAGAGCAAAAATTATCATTGTTAATTATGAGAGATGAATTTCGTTGTGGGAAAAGATAGTGTTATTACAGTAAGTTAAAGCCGACAAAGGAATTTTACCGATAACTTACAAACTTACAGCATGTCTCCTGATGAGATAAATCTGTTTTCAGATGTGCCCACTGACTTAGAGAGAGCAGCATTGCGTGTCCTTCCTCTTTCATCTCCTTTAATGAAAAACAGCTCAGCCATTTCCTATCTTAAGGCAACTTGGTCCTTTACGATGGGCTTTTCTGAGACAGGTCTTGTACAGCCAACCCAGCTCTCAAACTCAAAGTTCTGCTGCCTCAGCCTCCTGAATGCTAAGAGGACAGGGAGCCACCACAATGTGTGGCTGTGACAGACACTTCTGAAGGGTTTAGGCCACAGGTATTATAAAATCCTGCCTGTGCTGGATTTATTTGACTATTTCTTTCTTTTCTAAAGAAAGAAATATTTAATTTTAAATTATGATTTATGCATAAAACTCATTTTTGTATCACAGTTAATTTTAGTACAAACTATGAAACTGTTAACACTGAGGTCTCAACAGAAATCTATTAAGATCCCTTAGAAAATTATTTAAAGAAACAACAGTTAGTCACTTACTGTTCTGAGATTAATACATACAGGAAAAAATTTCACACATTTTACTAAAATTTTCAGTAAATAATTTTAGCCATAATGCTTGTAAAATTAAAGAATTCAAATGTTGTGCATTGTCCGACTGTTTGCAGCTGGAGAGACCCAAGTGACCACGCTGTGCTTCTCCTGCTGACGTATAGCAGGTGACAAGACCCAGGTGTCCATGCTGTGCTTCTACTGCTGACGTACAGGAGGTGACAGGACCCAGGTGTCCATCATGTGCCTCCCTTGCTGACGTACAGAAGGTGACAGGACCCAGGTGTCCATCATGTGCCTCCCTTGCTGACGTACGGCAGGTGACAGGACCCAGGTGTCCACGCTGGCTTCTACTGCTGACGTACAGCAGGTGACAGGACCCAGGTGTCCATCATGTGCTTCTCCTGCTGAGCATGGCAGGTGACAGGACCCAGGTGTCCATGCTGTGCTTCCCCTGCTGACGTACAGCAGGTGACAGGACCCAGGTGACCACGCTGTGCTTCTCCTGCTGATGCATGGCAGGTGACAGGACCCAGGTGTCCATGCTGGCTTCTACTGCTGATGTACAGCAGGTGATAGGACCCAGGTGTCCACGCTGTGCTTCCCCTGCTAACGTACGGCAGGTGACAGGACCCAAAATGGGTGAGTCTTGCCGTGAACTTGAAATTCAGAGGTAAGTTAGTGGCGGGAATGCCTTGAGGTTTGCCAAGGCCCACTGTGGTATCAAAGGATTCATGGATCTAAGCCTGAAAAAGCCAGCCTCTCCAAGTCGCACCTTCACCCATCTGAAAACTGCTCCCTCGCTGTCACTGAACTCTACAACTGGAACCTGGCATCTCAAAGGGTCTCGCTTATCTCTCCACTTTTGCATACAATGCCTTTCCTCATGGGGCACCACTTGCAGTTCTTAGGAATGCTGCCCCCTGTGTGGAAACAGCAGATGCTGTCAGGAAGTTTTGAGTCTCTCCTCCACCTCTCTTGCCAGCTCTGTGGCCTGGTGAAGGCAACTCAAACACTGCCTCCAGAGTCCTAGTCTGAAAAGTGAAAATGGTAGAGGTCCTACCCCACAATCTGTAGCACAGGAAAATCACTAAGTACACAAAAAGCATCTGGCCTAATTCCCAGCAGACACCGGACTCCACATGCCAGCTGTTGTTCTCACAGCAGTGTGGTGTAGGAACAGCAAAACCAGGTAGGCAGAATACAACCTTTTCTTCAAGGAACAATAGCAGTGCGAAATATCTGGGAAATGCATCACGGCCTAGATTACCAAGAATGAAATTCTTAAACTGAGAGTTAGAATTCCCGCTTTAATAAACTGTCGTTCATCTGACAAAATTCTGCCTGATCACTTGGCCCGATGACTGCCAGGAAACAGTAACTTGATACTGACTTCTTATCCACCAGGTAAGTCTGTCTACTCAGTGCTGCCGCCCACAAGGCAGTTCTTTGGATGGGGAAGGAAAACTCTAGCAAAGATTCAACACACACTGCTTGCTACCTGAACAGTCTAAGCAGAACGTGCGGTCCAGCTCAGACCCTGGACTGGGGAGCAGTGGTCAGTATAGACATTTGTAGGAACTTTAACTCACTGTTGCCCACACCCTTAGTCAACAGGGGGATGCACAGGGTAGATTTTATAGATTATTATCCTAAACAAAATCTCCCTTCTTAATTTTCCCAGAGGTAATGATTCTGAATTAAGCTTGAGACTCTACCATGATTAGCAGGACACATCCAATCCCACAGTTCTCGGTTCTGAGGCTGCAACGTATGGAAAGCCAAAGTGGCTAAGCTAAAATGTCTCCTGCATAAACAAAAGCAGAAGTAAACAGCCATCAGGGACCAAGCAGAAGGCTGTGTTCCATTTCCAAACATGGGTGAGCGGAGACATCAGGCCAGATGATCCAGATGACTAAACCATGTCACGTGACCTCTCTTGTGAGAAAGACTGTGGGTAACAACATAGAATTTTGGCTCTCACACACAGCAATAAGAAAATTATGTTTGCTTGAAGAATTACTGTAGGAAGAGATATAAGCAGAAATTAGTAAAATTTAAGAAAACTTTATAAAAGGAAAACTAATGAGGTCAAAAAATCT
This sequence comes from Ellobius talpinus, assembly GCA_001685095.1. Taxonomy (NCBI): domain Eukaryota; kingdom Metazoa; phylum Chordata; class Mammalia; order Rodentia; family Cricetidae; genus Ellobius; species Ellobius talpinus. Next base: position 20,469 of record LOJH01000266.1, on the reverse strand, counting down.
TCTGTGAAAACAGGTAAAAGTATGTTAGCAGGAGGCAAAAAATGTACGTATTAAGAAAAAAATTGCAATTTATAGTCCCGAATGATTAACTGAGATAATTTTATTTAATGTTTTATGTGTAAGAGCAAATCCAGTGGGTATCATCTGTAATAGTAAATCCAGAAAATAAGGAAATTTTGCTTGCGATAAAAACAGGAAGAGTAAAAAGGAATCAGTAACTACATACATACACACATGCACATATGTACATACATATTTCTACACATATATACATACCCACACACATACAGAAATGGCATTCCCTCACCAACAGAAACTATAAAACACCGGTGTACTGTCAGCTGCTGTGACCAGGGGAGGGACCGTTTGCAGCACTGCCCTGACAACAGCATGCCTGAGTCAGCAATGGGATGGCGCCACACATGTGGTCCTCACATCTGCATGACTAATGAAGGGCTAACCAGAGAATACAAGAAAGCTGAGGAGCCTGTTGAGCATGAAAACAAAGCCTTCCTACAGCTTCCTACCTGTGCAGAATAGAACCCAGGTGTTTGAAGTCCTGTCTACGAAAACAACATCTTAAGACTTATTAAAAGAGTATTAGAAGCCATCTCCATGGCATGAGGGTAGGGAAAGATTACTTAAACAAGGCAAAGCGCGTGCAAGCAGGAGAAATCTAAAGGGACAGGCTTATCTAGCTATAGTTTAATATGTAGCTCAAACAAACTTCTCAGACTCAGGTAAACAAACCTGAGTCCTTCAGAAATCAGAGCACAACTGCTTCACACAGGGACCAACGTAGCTTTGCAAGAAACTTATTTGAAAGAAGGAAATCATTCTTGCATAATTTGTTCTTTCTGGCCTGTAGTATCACTTGGTATTAATCCTGTTGCTGCAACTCCCCAATCCTGGAAGTCTTATTCATTCATTCACTCATTCATTTTTGTTTTGTCGAGACAGGGTTTCTCTGTGTAGCCCTGGCTGTTCTGGAACTTTCTCTATAGACCAGGCTGGCCCGGAACTCAAAGAGATCTGCCTGCTTCTGCCTCGAGTGCTGGAATTAAAGGTGTGCACCACCAACACCTGGCTTGAAAGTTATATTAAAAACAAACATTTCTGTCATCTATTGTAGTTAACTGTTAATATAGGCAACATCCTGCCTCAGTTGCCACCCCCAGGAACCACGGAGCACTGTGGAGCTGAATGGAAGCTATGCTCTACCCACTGGAATTACAGGACCCACGGAGCACTGTGGAGCTGAATGGAAGCTATGCTCTACTCACGGGAATTACGGGACCCACGGTGCACTGTGGAGCTGAATGGAAGCTATGCTCTACCCACTGGAATTATGGGACCCACGGAGCACTGTGGAGCTGAACGGAAGTTATGCTCTACCCACGGGAATTACGGGAACCACAGAGCACTGTGGAGCTGAATGGAAGCTATGCTCTACCCACGGGAATTACGGGACCCATGGAGCACTGTGGAGCTGAATGGAAGCTATGCTCTACCCACTGGGATTACAGTGGAGATGGGTGGTGTCATGCAGGTAGGAGCACTATCCACACTCAACCTGACAACCACAGTTCTTGCAGGCACATGACCTTTGAGAATGGGATCCCAAACTTCCAGGGACAGATCAAGTTTTCTCACATGAGCCACATCTAAACCACCAAAGGTTCTCCCCAGAATCAGACAGGGGTAAGCATTATCCAAAGGGCAAGAGCAGGGGGCGTCTTTTCATGAACTGTGGATGGAATTTTAGCACCAGAGGTGATGGTGTTTGGAGGGCAGCTATCCCCACCTGTTTCACTGGTATCAATTTGCATGTTTGAAACTATCTCCTCTGCCTCTACCACTCTGAGCTGGGTTGCTGCACAGCCTTTCATGGAGCAAGCTTGGTTCACGGCTGTAGTGATGTCCACTTGCTTCAGACATGCTATGGTGAGCAGACGCTGGGGGAAACTGCTTCAGCCTCAAGCAGGAGCATGCCAAAGATAACTAGGAGACAATGACGTGGGGAGGAGGGGGCATCGCTGTAGTGCTCGCTGTTACCCAGATCCCTACCAGAACATTAAGGACAGAGAAATGGTAAGAGGCTCATATAAAGATACAACATGACAAGCAACAGTAAAGACGTGTTTAGAATCATACTTTTCCTTTTTCTAGAGCAAGGCCAGGGGACCCCTCTCGTAAGCACGGTTTACTAACAAGAGGTTGTTCATTCTCTAGACCTATTTATCTCTGGCTTGTATGCATCCTTCCATTTTCACAGATGCCTAGAAACATTTTACTAACAGCTGCAGACATGTGTCAAGGAAAAGCATCCAATGAATGAGCATCCAGTCTACAGTTTTAGATTAAATTCCCACCAGAAGGCAGTGAAATCCGTTGCGTTCATTAGGGTCATCACATTGGGGCACGTAGTAAAGGATGGCAGGTTTTAATTCCACACAGCTGGCTCCTGAGTTCTCGGGATAGGGACAGCACTGTTACATTCTTAGATTCTCCAACATAAAGAACAAGATCTGAGACACCTAACCCTTACAGTTCCCCACTGACTACATGATTCTCCAACATAAAGAACAAGATCTGAGACACATAACCCTTACAGTTCCCCACTTGACTACATGATTCTCCAACATAAAGAACAAGATCTGAGACACATAACCCTTACAGTTCCCCACTTGACTACATGATTCTCCAACATAAAGAACAAGATCTTAGACACATAACCCTTACAGTTCCCCACTGACTACATGATTCTCCAACATAAAGAACAGGATCTGAGACACATAACCCTTACAGTTCCCCACTGACTACATGATTCTCCAACATAAAGA
>LOJH01000266.1:0-17601 GCA_001685095.1 Ellobius talpinus | reverse complement strand
CACATAACCCTTACAGTTCCCCACTGACTACATGATTCTCCAACATAAAGAACAGGATCTGAGACACATAACCCTTACAGTTCCCCACTGACTACATGATTCTCCAACATAAAGAACAAGATCTGAGACACCTAACCCTTACAGTTCCCCACTGACTACATGATTCTCCAACATAAAGAACAAGATCTGAGACACATAACCCTTACAGTTCCCCACTTGACTACATGATTCTCCAACATAAAGAACAAGATCTGAGACACATAACCCTTTACAGTTCCCCACTGACTACATGCAGGTGCAGAAAAATGGGGTGCGGTGAAGGAATGCGGTCAGATGCATTGTGTTGAAGGCTGTGTGCTAGTTAGGGTCACAGCTCGATGCAGGATGCAGGGGTACTCCTGAACAGAGAGCAGGTCCTGAAGAAGCAAGCGCTCCTCGTTACCTTAAAAATATACTGTGGATTAAAGTCAAGGGAAACCATGAGGGGTCCATTCATTCATCCACAAACCACAACTAACAGGGACACCTGAGATCATGAGGTGTCAAACACAGGGTGCAGATTCTGGGAGCTCCCTGAGCAGGAGAGGAAGGAAACAGGAAGTGTGCCACATGTTCCCACTCACACTGTGGGGATGTAGAGACAGGGCTGTGACAGAGACACAAAGCACACCTAGGGCCAGGGGCTGGGGGGAGCATGGGCTTTGCTCCAGTACACACCAGCAAAGGCCGCCTGCCAGCAGGATGGGGTGTGAACAGGACTGGCAATAAAAAGCATTTGAACGTCAGCTGTGACGTGCAGGGACTACACAGGGGTTCCTGAACTTAGAGTCCATTACTACTTCAGTTTGAGAGGTGGGAGAAGACTTTTACCAGCTCAAACCAAGTCAAGACCCAACAACATAAAGAGTGGCAGAAGTGAGACTCTGGGGCTTAATCCTGAGGAGGCTTTGGAAGGCTCTGGAGCGCTGGCTTCAGCTTTCACACTGGCAAGAATGAACATAAGGAACCAGGACCTTTCTTAGGTGACTTCTGGAAAACTGTCACCAAAACCAAGGGTACATTATGGAAGCAGTCTTTCTGTACACTCAGCCAGCCATGGCTCAACAGCAGCCGCCACAGCAGCACCAGCAGTAGCAGTAGTGATGGGAGTAGCCGCAAATTCAGGAAGTCACAAAAAACAAAATTTGCATTTGCCACATGTCGAACACATCTACAGAAATGGTGTGGGTGCATCCCAAGGTGGCCTACAACACAGCAATAACCTTCACAGCTTCTGCACCGTATTGTGTCTCTAACCTGGAGATGCGTCGCATCGAGTGTGTACGTGGGAGGATGTATGTGGTGCCCGTCAAACACTGCTCAGCTTCACACAAGGCACTAGGGCATCTGCAGATCTGGTGTGAACAGAGGTTCCCAGACCCAATCCCCTGTGGATTCCCTGGTAAATCTACCTCCATTTGACATAAAAAAGATTTATAAAGTTACCTTTAGGAATTCATATTAACTTAATGTATATTTCTAAACTGAAAATGCTGATTTTTTAACAGATGTGTGTTGTAAAAGTCAGAAGGTTAGTAATACTTTTAAAGAACACCTCTTATTAACCAATTTGGGATGCATCCCTCCCCCCCGCCCCCCTTTAACCTACAAATGTGAGTCCACTGCACAGGTCAGCAGATGGTGCTGGGGTGGGTAAAGCCGTTGAGAGCTGTTCTGTTAGCAGGGCTGCTGTTTACCTGCACCTCCTTCTCCACAATCAGATGTTAAGGGCGCATCGTCCCCCCACATAATCCCTGCTGCTCCTTCTGCTCCTCCTTTACCCAGCCCTGCCCTTTCATTCCATGGTAACCACTGCCGCAACCAAGGCTTGGCAAAGTGAATCCATCCTTGTCAAATCAGATAATAGGTTGAATGCAGAGAGGAGGAGCATCCACAAACTGAACCACCAGGGAAATAAAATAAAATCCACGTTCATTCCAGCCAATTCTCCCCTCCACGGGCTTCTCACTGCCTCATCTTGGGGTCAGGGATGCTGGTCCTGACATGTGCTGACAACCCTGGGAAACAGAGGCTCAGAGAACTGAGACCAGACCTTAAGCCAAACTAATGCCAGATTAACCACATATCAAATGTTCATTTACAAAGCACCTTCCCATTTCTATGAGGCCTAACCCCCCATTTCCACAAAGCCTAGCCCATTTCCAGGAGGTCTAACCTCCCATTTCCAGGAGACCTAACCCTCCATTTCCTTCGGGCCAAACCCCCCACTTCCATGAGGCCTAACCCCCCATTTCCTTGATGCCTAACCCCCTACTTCCAAGAGGTCTAACCCCCTACTTCCATTAGGCCTAACCCCCTATTTCCACAAAGCCTAGCCCCCAATTCCATGAGGCCTAACCCCCATTTCCATGAGGCCTAACCCCCCAATTCCATGAGGCCTAACCCCCCATTTACACAAAGCCTAACCTGCCCCCCAATTTCCATGAAGCCTAACCCCATTTCCACGAGGCCTAACGCAGGTGAAGGCTTCTGCTACACAGTATTTGTCACTGAGGGAAAGGGAATCTGGGGGAGCCTGATGCTCCTTACATCCCCTTGTTATACATCAGAGGCTGTGACAAGGCAGCTTTTTAATATGGAGTTCACTTGCAAGAGAATTTTATATCCTATGATTTATCCTCAGTCTTCATTCTGTGACATGGCAAAAAACAAACAAAAAAACACAAGCACACACACCTAGAAGGAAAGATGTAATAATAATATCCCATATGTTGTAAGTATTAGTTATCCTCTCACTCGAGGTGTGAGAATTCGAGGGCCAGGGCAGTTCTTACTCAGATGAAAGGGGGTTGGAATTGCAACCTAGGGAGCTTAATACCAGATTCCATGCTAGCGCTTAACAGTTTTAAGTCAATGTCCCTTAACTAATGTAGGCCTCCCAAGCTGAAGAATGTCTAGGGACGTTTTTGGCAGTCATGACTGAGGATGGGCGTTACTGGTATCTAGTGCGGGGAAGCATTCGCCACAGCAAGGAGTTATCTAAACTGGCAACAGTGCTGAGGCTGGGACACTCTCCCGACTAACTTTAAGCAATCTTCTGTCCTGCTCACTGTGACACCGTCCAGGTGGGAGTGCAAGGCAAAGGACACACACCAGAAACTCAGTGCAACAAGATGAAGCAGAAGCTCCATGAGCTGGTGGAAGTTTTATTCAACTGTTCACAAACAAGAGTAAACAACAAATAAAATTATAATTCAAGCAGGAAAGTTCTCAAAATTACAGCTTGGATTACAAGGGTTTGTCTGTCTACATGTATATAATTGTACCTCGCACATGTACAGTCTCTGCTTTGACCTATATCAGGGCAGAATATAGCCAGGCTGGAGGAGATATAGAGGGAGAATAGGTGGAGCCAAGGAGACGCCATGTAGCTGCCAAAGGAGGAAGACGCAGGAACCTTACCAGTAGGTCACAGCCTCATGGTGATATGCAGATTAATAGAAATGGGTTAATTTAAGATGTAAGAGCCAGCTAGGAATACACCTAAGCTATTGGTCAAACAGTGTTGTAATTAATACAGTTTCTGTGTGGTTATTCAGGTCTGGGCGGCTGGGAAACAGAGGCGTGCTTTCCATTTACACCTTTACTCTTGCCGGCAAGTTCACGCATCCTGTTGTCACTGCTGTTTGTGTCCCTTTCCTGAGATCAGAACCAGCTTTTTCAGGTTTCCCCACAGACTGAAGACCAGAAACTTCCCAGGAATCTTCCAGGCCTTCAGTTCCAAACTGGAACTCCTGAGACATCCAGGCTCTGGACATCATGGGCTGAGCAACTGCCGGACTCTGCCTCTCAGCAGTGGTCCAGCCATGGTGCCGTGCAAGGTGATCTAAAGAACCTCCTTCCAATAATCCTCATTCTGTGGGGTCTGTCCCTTCAGAAAACACTGACTAGTACACAAATAAAAATTATTTTCAAACGTTTGTGAAAAAGGAAGCTGATAGCTAACAATTTCACCCAGGCATTACCGACCAACTCAGAAAAATCTTTTTATATCTAATTGCTCATGTTTAACAAAGGTGTGACTCTACATGGAAAAACAAGTGCAGAACACCTCCTCTGTTCAAAGAGCAAGGAATGGAACTCAGCAGGCAAGCTGAGGAGCGCATAAGCAACGAGAGCCATGCTGGGCCACACACACCATCCCTTAGAAAGTATTTCTCCCAAAATCCTCATCGCTGACCACATTCTCCAGCGAGGAGATGTGCTGAGCTCCACAGTGAGTGCACTCAACGATGCAGAAGCTGGTCATTTTTAATGCTTCACTGCTGGGATCTAAGAAAACCACAAACTTAAATTATCAAGTTCACAGAGGAAGCATATATTCAGATTCAGTTTTGATTTTAACCCATCAATGCACTTTAGCTAAAAGTTTCTCATACAACTGAACAGTCAGTAAATAAATGTGGGTGCCAGGTTTCATGTAACCAGAGCCCATTATGACTTTTTTATGAGTAATTCTTTCCAGAGACCACCTCACCAATATCATTACATGTACATTAGCCAATTGCTATCACTACCACATAGCAGACATTTGATACATTCGAAGTATTTCTTTAGTTACTAGCTGGCAGACCGTTAGGATAACCTGCTGTCCCAGGACAGGCCCATGGCAGGTAAGACTATCTGATTAAGCATGGAACACATCCTGCTAGGCAGCAGGAGAGCAGAAATACAAGCATTCCAGCCTTTGAGGGCAAGGACAGCCAGTCAAACTCTAAGGCAGCATCAATGCACACCCTCTGTGAGCTCAGAAAGGACCTCTCGATGAGACCAGGAGTGAGAGGAGAGTCCTGGGAGACCAGAGCACAAGTTAGTAGATAAGACTGAAGCACATCTTAACAAATGAGGATGTTACTGGCAAAAGCACAAAACTGAGGGGGAAAGGCCATTTGAGGAGTACAAAGGAAGAGAGAGAGCTCAGGGGCAGCTGGAAATGGGAAGAGAATAAAGTACAAGCAAGCATCCCTTCTCACAGTAAGACAAAAGCAAAGGTCCCAGAAGCCACACTTTCCGTAACTAAAACACACAGCTAAATAATCCCCCAGACGTTAACTACCGCTGGATACAGTCACACAGGATCCAAAGAGGCTGGGACACTTCAGGAAGAGTGCACCTTAGTACAGATGTGTCTAAAACAGCAGCAGTGGTTCCAAAGCAGTCAACGAGCTGCACTGAGTTCATTTCCATGCACCTACAGCACGCTATGGTAACCTCCTCTGCAAACAAACTAGCTATTATCAAAGCCAACTTCTGCAGAGGAGCACTCCACAGAACACCCGATGTCATAAACCACTGGTGGTGTCAATTCAGCTACAAGGCCACTCCCTTTTTTCAATCTTTTAAATTTGTGAGTGTGTGTGTGTGTGTGTTGTGAGCACGTGTGCATGCTATATATAAGTGTGAGTGTGCACATGGAGTCCAGAAGCTGACGTCAGGTGTCCTCTATTGCTCTCCTTTTAATTTTTTGAGACAGGTCTCTCCCAAAGCTCAGAGCTCAGCAGACTGGCTGGCCGGCACATTCTGGGGATTTGCCCGGGCTCCAGATGTGCAGACATGCTGCTGCGCCCGGCTCTTATGTAGGTGCTGGGATCTGAACTCAGTCTTTGTTCTTGTGCACAAGCAGTTTGCCCACTGAGCTGTCGCACCAGCCTGGTCACTTCCACTTAAATGAGCAAGAGCTGTGCTAGTTCACCTTGTCACCACAGCAGTCCTTGTCTGGAGATGGACGGATTCCAAAGTCACACTTCTGGGAGGAGGGACAGTCAGCAGCAAACCTCAGCTTTTGTGCCCATTCTCTAGGGAATTTACTACCTCCAGCAACAACAGGCCAACATTCTGGGCCCTGGCAGCATACCCATCTTAATGGCCTGCATCAACTCACCCAGCTCTTCTGGACATTTTAAATGTCCATAACAGAGGGTTGCAAGTGACTGACTAGGTTGTAATTCAAGTAAGCTTGATTAAAAGCATAATTACAAATAAACACATTCTCCAATACTGATAGGTTAAGACAAATAAGCAAAATTTTGCTTTAAAGACAACACAAATGAAATTATTTTTCCAACTAATACATCCACTGAGTCAAAATTTTAATTATCATATAAATGTAATATGGATAATTACACTGATAATTAAAGATGTCAAGTGCTTGAATCAAAATTTCCTGTTTTAATACTCTAGGTTCAAAATTATTCCTTGCCCTTCAGTTCTGTAATCTCAGTATCTTTGTTTCCTTTAATACAGACTAAGAACTGGTCACATATATAAGCATTTTGGTCTTAATTTCCCATAGAACAACATGCGTAAGTTTTCTCTTGCTGCTCTAACAAGTCACTAAAAACCTCTGCAGCTGAAACCACAATAAGTTATCATTTAGATCTGTTCACCAGTATTCATCAGGCGCATGGATTCCCTGCCAGAACCACACCAGTCGACATCAAGGAGTGAACAAGTCCCAGGGAAGATTGTCTCCAAGACACTCAGGTTGCCTGTAGTCCCCACGATGTTAAGACTGAAGTTACATTTCCGTGGTGGCTGACAGACCTGCCCCTAGCTTCTAGAGGATGCAGGCACTCTTTGATTTATGGTCCTCTTCCTCTACCTCAAAGTCCCTTTTGCCCCTCTGCCCTCATCTCTTTCTCAGTCATTCATCAACAATCCTCACTTCCGCTGTTAAGGGCCCTTGTGATTCCACTGGGCCCATCTGGATAATCCATGATGATCCCTCTTAAAGTTCCTGCCTTAATTCTATCTGCAGAGTTCCTTTGCCATGAAGGCAACATATTTACAAGCCCCAGAGATTAAGGCACAGGCCCCTTCCATGTCAGAGTAAACACAAGAGACCCTCTTATTTGAAAGTGTGAGCTCTACTATTCACACTACACGGCAGAGTCACAAGCTGTTGTTGGCACTTGAAAATATGAAATGAATGTTAGAGAATACACAAAATATTGGTGACAAACATTTACTTGCTGAAACTAGGAAAATCCCAATATTCTGAATCAATCCATCACTTTTCTGGAAGTACTCAATGTAAGAATCAGGAATTAGACTTCTAATTTTAATTTAAGATACATTATACGATAAATTGAAACTTACTTGAAAGACTCACAGAAGAGGGCTGATAAGGAATTATGCTGTTTCAAATCCTAAAATCATAAGTGAAGCTGCTTTTAAATATTTAAAAACATTCCCATATATTTCCTAGTATTCTACACTCAAGCGTTGCAGGCTACATCAATCATTCATCAAGTCACCCCACTATTTCCAAGCCATCTGCTGGTTGTTACAAGTTGTTAGCATGATCCTTTCTTTGAAGCACTTGCGCATATGACTCAATGTCTGAGCTAGGATCTGACTAAAGAAGCCAAGCTGGTCCACAGCTCTATCTGTTTGGAGGAAGCAGGCAAACAAATCCTTATACACGAGGACCCTGGCGGCGCTGGAGGAGCACTTCCTAGTTCCCTACGCTCAGCGAAAACACACCCAACACACCTGCTCTTGACCTGACTGCACTGAGATTTACACGCTAAGCATGGAAGTTACATATTAGATGGGATTTTTACTTTCACTCTACAGAGTTTTTAAAACATCTGGACAGGTCCTAGGGATCAATGAAATAAAAAGACATTATTAAAAGTTAACTGCATTACTCGTGTTTAGTCAATGAAGTCCATGCTGGTGGCATCCAGATGAGGGACCCTTCTCCCCAGCACCACACATGCATCATCTGTGCAAAATTCAGACGTCTTCCTGTAAAAATGGCTCACGGAAGCCATTCTTCTTGAATTCTTTTTGAGAACCACAATAAAGTTTAATATATTTCAGATGTTGCTCCCTCCAGCTCAATGAAATCAACAAAAGCCATTGTGCAGTCTTCAAAGTCTTCAATATTGTTTTTTAAGTAAATTATTATATCTCTGTGAAACAGCTGAAGCCTCATCAATAATGACTCCAATTTTATTGCTTTGATTTTTTAAGTTTTCCAAAAGGTGGTTTTTCATCTCAGTAGATTCGTTCTATAAGGAGCAGGACCATGCATTTCCACTGACATGATCCATTCCTACAAGGACTAGTTCGGGAGTTTGGATATTTTGTCAGGAAATCATTTCAACCACACAGCATGCTGGAACCTCACAGGTATCTTGTCTTCCCTCTATCAACACTCATTAATAAAAAAGCTTTTCAAGTCACTACTTCAACGTTGTAGAAGCTGACTGTGTCTATCTTTTACAGAAATAAGTGGATGCTCATTCTAGAAATGGGGTGATTTGTTCTCAGCTGGCACCCTGCAGAGAATAGAGATATTCAGATCTGCAGTGTATTATTTAATTTTTTTCTTCTCTTACAGATTTAGAATACTTATAGTACCTACATGGAAAAGCCTTAGTCAAAACACTGTTGCCTGAATTACAATAAAATACTTCATTAAATCATTATAATTTCATTAATTCTTAAAAATATTAAACAGAGTTCAGTGTGGCAACTTGTAGTCAGGAGGCTGAGGCAGGGGGACAGTGAGTTTGGGGTTAATCTGGATTATAGAGTATACCTTATCTCACCAAAATAAAAATAAAAAGTATCACTGAGGAATTATAATATGACTATAAAGGAAACCAAAATTGATACTATCTAAAGCCAAACTATTTGAAAGTAACATTAGTGAATAGACTTCAGATACTGACGGACTGGTGCCTCTCCTGAGGCACATGAGCGTCCAGCTAAGCCTTTTAGGACCACGAAGACACATGCTTCAAGAGTGGCCCTCATTAAATCCTACAGACTAGGTCAAGCTAAGGTGCTAACACTGAAAATTACATCAGTTTTACTGCTTCGCACAATTACAGTAACATTCATAGAGTGATACACAAGACTTTGAATACTGCATCAACTACTAGAGCTATACCAACTTAAACACACCACTGTGGTCTGGATGTGGTCTGTCCCCAAGGGCTCACGTGCTAGCAGCTGGGTTCCTGGTCTAGCAACGGTGAATGGCGGCGCACCCTTAAGAGGTAGGCCATCTGATGCCACCCTCAGAAGGGATGAGTGCTGTTTTTACAGAGTAGGTAAGGTCTCAAGGCTGGATAAGTTTCCTTAAGAACCAGTGTTCTGAGGAATAGCTCCAGGCCTATCTGCTCCATTTCCTCACTGATACATGCCCCGAGCACATTTGAGACAAACAAATCTCTTCAGAACGCACTTATGTACTTTCTCATAGCAACATAAAGAGGGTGAGGACACAGACTAAAGAGAGCCCTGGGCTTGTAGTGTATTAATAGCCTAAATCTTTCTCTGACCATCACTTAAATGCTACTATTTTTCACTATGAAACATACTAGGTATAAATGTGATTTCCAATTACTTTCAGAAAGTGAAAAATACCCCCAAGAGGAGATTTCTGTAAAACATAAACTAAGAAGGGAAAAACTAAGGTAGAGTTTTCCATAGCAATGCTGCTAAATTTAGCATGTGGTTGTAAGAGATTGGCACCATCACGACCACCATGCTCCTGACTGGTGGAGTAACAGTATAATAGTCTCCTCCTATCATAAAAAGTAAATTCTCAGTGCTGTCATGTCATTCCCTCAGCTTGACACTCCCCAGTGTTTCCCACTCAGAAAAAGGCAAATCCTCCAGCTAGGCCCTGATCTCTTCACTCCCCTGGTCAGCTCCACCCCAACACTTCCTAGTCAGCCTGTGGCTTCTGTAGCCTTGCTCAGACTCCTTCCCTGCCTACCTGGTCCACCTCCCAGCACTTCTCACAGGGCACAGCTGCACATGTATCCAAATAAGTCTCCACTGTTTGCCTACACTGCCCGATTAGCTCCACGCTGATGTGTTTGTTCGAGGCAGTCTATCCAATACCTGGCATTGTGCCTAGGCATGGAAGGTGCTGTTAAATATTTGGTGAATAAATGAATGGGTGAATAAATCATGAGACTTTATGCCTATGTCACAGATCTGTCAGAAGTAAAGCAGGACTTCTGATCCTGATGCTTTCTAAGCACAGCATGTAATCAGAGAATACCTGTATTATCCCAAGAACAAATATGTACACTAATAAGGGCTATACAAATAGAGATCATACAGCAAAAGCAGGCTTGCCATCAGAATCTGCCTCAGCATTGATGCTGGCATCCATGGGTGACTAAGAGGCCCTATTTCCTGCTGTTTATCATGGGCAAAGATATATCTATGTTTTGTCCCCAAAAAGAAACACCAAACAGACACCAGGACACTGAAATGCACAAGAGGAAACTAGAGGTCAGGAGAGGCAGCAAGGCTCACGGACAAGGTAAACCAGCAATGTCAACAGAGAAGACAGGAACAGCAGCAGAACCAAGTATGTCTAATGCCACAGCCTAAAAGAGATGGAAAGAATAATAATCATAAAGGTGCATTAGGAGCTGGGAGTTCAGCTGCCCAGTACTGCCTGTCAGCCAACGCCTATTGGTTTATAGATTCAGTTAAATACCTAAGTGTGAAGAAACTGTGTTCGTGACTGAATGGAACTCAGAAGCAGCAAGGGCCAGCAGAGAACATGCAGCAGCAAGAATGGCATGACCGACCACACAGACATCGGTGTACAACTGAGAAGTCCCAGAAGACCAGAGCTTGGGACTGAGGTCCAGGTCCCTAGATGGTGGGAAGCAGATTCAGTCCTTATTCACAGTGCAAACAATATTCTGTATTTACTAGGTACAAGGCCTTTTGAGGCAGGGGGACAAATGAGTAAGGCCACAATGACCAGTGGCTCCCATACACGTGCTCACACACACGCACACACGGGTCCCTGGTATCTTCATCTTACTTGGCCATGGTGAGTCAGGCTCAGCTATCAGATCCTCTTCTGAGAATACGAATTTTTAGTAGCGAAAGTTACATAGTGGAGGATGGAGCAGCCGTATCAATAACTTCCTTGGGACATGCATTGTCCTCTTTCGCAACACTGGGTGCTCAGCTTCCCTGATTCTGACTCTTGCACTCTCTCTAGCATGACATTTCTACTTTTGCCCTTCTTATTTATTTATTTATTTATTTATAGCCAGAATTTGCTCACAACCAAAGTACATTATGGCTCCTGCTTATTGTCAATTTGCTTAGCTTACAAATGAGTATCCTAAGACGCTGAGGAAAAAAGATTTTTCTCCAGATTACAAAGAGGGGTCAAGACCTGGTGTGCCCAACTCTTAGTATTGTGGATACTGTGTTTAAACAGACTGGACAACTACTAAGAGATATGTACCTTAAATCTATTGAACAAAATCTAAGCAAATAGTAAAGCAATAAAAACTAAACTTGGCAGTAAGAAAGGCAGAGAACAAATAAAGAAGAACCACTGAGCCCATGTGCCCAGAGCTACAGTTTTGCATTGTATCAGAGGATGATCTGGGTCATCAAAGCAAGATCTCTATAGTGTGTGTGTGTGTGTGTGTGTGTGTGTGTGTGTGTGTGTGTGTTGCTAGGGACCAAACTCAGGACCTTATACATGCTAGGCAAGTAACTCTACTACCGAGCTACAGCCCCAGCTTTCTGTAGCTTTTGTCAGCCATTCTATTAACATAAAATTCCTTATTTTAAAAGGAAATAATAAACAGTACATAGAAAAAGAAGAAATGGGGGATAAATGCCAATGGCTATGTAAAATTAAAAAGACCATACTGCAGGAATATTTTTAGCACCTGTCATGTGCTCTCAAACGTCTGTCTTACTCTCCTTCACCAGACACTTCGACATGTCCTCACAGGCTACTGTGTGTCGTCCCCAGTAGATGGTGTGGTTTAGGGAGGCATAGCCGGCTGGACTGCTGGAGGCAGTCCTGTGAAGGACACTGCGCTCAGCCTGGGCCCCAGTCCCCTCTTGCTTCCTGACCCACCATAAAGGGAAGAGGTTACACTGCAAAATCTAGCCACCAGTGACTGAGCCACTATCACTGTGCCATCACGGCCACCATCAACTGGCATCTCCCGAAAGTGAGCCAAAGTAAGTTGACTTTTCAAGCATTTTGTCAGAGAGAAAAGTAACTAATACAGACTGTCTAATGTTTCCAGTGTCCTTGACTTCCCAAGAACTTGTTACTATTCTCTTTCTTTCTTCAGATCTTGGTAAAGGTAGATTTACTTATAAAATGTCATTTCCTCTCCCAACGTCCACTGTGGCTTTCTGTGGCCAAAACATGCGCACTCAACATTAATCTTTCTCAACTCTTTGGTCATTATTAGCAGACTATCTGGGCTGGTACATTCTATTGGATTCTCTCGATGGCACTGCTTCAGGATTTCCTAATACCCAAGTGATTGCAGGCTGACCAGCTAAAGCTGTGCATAGGCCACACTTGATTCCAAGGAAGCATCCGTCATGTTCTCTGAGGGCTGGTGTTCAGTAAAAATACAATCAGCACTTGATCTGTCCAGGTTGTTCAAAGCCGTAATCACAAACACACCCAGAAGTCCCATGAGAAACATCATGCATTATCAAAAAGATAACTATTACATAGCAAAGAACTGATTTTACTGAAAGAAATCTTATCATGAGTGTAATATGTAAAAAATATGTCATAGTGATAACTTATATTGACAACCAGACTAGAAACTCAGATTTTTATCTTGCTTATATATCAGAGAACACATGATTTAATCCTTTTTTTAAATTTAACATTTTATTTACTTCAAACTCTGTCTTAGTTACTGTTCTACTGCTGTGAAGGAACACCATGACCAGGGCAACTCTTATAAAATTTTGATCAGGAGCTTGCTTCCAGTTTTAGGGGTTAGTCCATGATCATCATGGCAGGAAGCAGACAGGCATGGCACTGGAGCAGTAACTGAGAGCTTTACATCCTGATCCACAGGCAGCAAGCACAGACAGATAAAGACTGGGTGTGGTGTGGGCTTTTGAAACCTCAAAGCCCATCCCCCGGTGACACACCTTCTCCAAAAAGGCCACACCTCCTAATCTTTCCCAAGTAGTTCCAACTGGGGACCAAGCATTTACATTTATGGGCCTAAGGTGGTCGTTCTTGTTCAAACTACACAAACATACTGGGACGACATACGCACAATGAGCATCCCCTATCACTTAGACATGTGCACTTTACATCATATTAATCATGCAAACTCAATTCCAAGTCACATACAGACAATGTGGAAACATGCTGCGCTCAAGTGAGAGGAGGAAAATAACAGATATTACCACGCCCAGATTTAATACAAAAAATTCCGTAAGAGAAAAGGCATCGCACAGCTCTCAAACCCAATGGTAACTTGGTGATCCCTAAAACAGGCGTCGACTTCAGCCATCCCAGACGGTCTGCAGATATGCTGGAGCACTAACAAGGGGGAGCAGGAAGAGGATGCTGTGGACACCTACTGGGTCAGGGTCAAGGGTGCTGTTACACATCTCACAGTGCACAGCTCAGCTCTACAGACATGGCTGAAAGCTCTGTCCTACATGGAGACCAGAGGTGGACGCACACCGCCATCTGCCACGGCCGCCTACCTTGGATGCCTGGGGTGTAGAGACCACGTGGATTGTGCTGGGCTTGACACCGTTGGCCTTGGTCCGCTTATAGAGGGCAAATCTGCTTTTCCTCCTGCCCCTGTCACCGTTAGGCAAAGCACCATTGTACCTAAAACAAAAACAGAAACACTCACTTGTCTGCAAACTTTCAAAGTGTCAAGGACAAAGGCTCGCAGAAGGGGGTGGGATGGTGAGAAAGCTGCTCATTGAGCCCCCATGGAGGAAGAGGGCTGCAAGTAGACTTCAGCTGTAACAAAACCCAAATGGCATCCAGAGACTGCATTGAAAAATGATGCACAAGTAATTATAGGTTTCCTACTCTATAAAGACAGAATCTTCGGATCCTTTTCGGAAGAGACAAACAAGAAATCTGCAGGGACCACACGAGTGCTGGCTTGATCCAGCCTGTACCGTTCTAACAGACCTCAGGAAACACTTGAGAAACATTTCAGATGAACTAGTTAGGAACGAGTATGCTGATTAAAACTCAACTCTCACTCTCAAATCATCTTAATGCTTTCTTTACGATCTGTTCTGCAAAAAGACCAAATTTAGTTACTTTCTTAAAAGTTTTGAATCCTATATGCATTCTCATTAGTTTGAACCCTATACTGCTAGGTTAACAGGAAAAAAACAACTTGTACAAATTATACATGTGTTTTAGCCACTCTCAGAAAGCCTAGCAAGTAAACAAGCCCTGGGTAGATTTCTTACATTTAGCTAATGACAGAGTTTAAAGAAATTCAGGATTACAGCTGACAGTCTGGTTTTAACTGCATGTGCTAACCATAGATTTACTGATCTCTGAATGTTTTAACCAGCATCCCATGTGGCCATGTGGATTTGACTAAGATTCTTTGCTGGCAACACGGAGAACCTCCTCTCAAGAGGAGTGAAAGGGGGTCATATAAATTTACTCAGATAAACACAGCTGCTCCAAAGTCCTCTGAGAACACCAAAGAGAAGGGCCACAGGTCTGGTGGCTTGCTCCTACTCTGCCTTACCCAGGAAGAGAGGTGTGGTGTGGGAGGGTGAGGCCCCTGGGAACTGCAGCAGTTGGAACAAAGGGGTCTGGGTGTATATTTAAGAGCTGAGTCAACAACCTCACCAGACAGTGGTTTCAAATCATCACAGAAGCTCTTTCTACTGTGCTTATAATCTGTTTCCATGCCCATCAGAAAGGAACCAGCTACCTAAAGATGCCTCTGGACTAAATAAATAATAATTTGTTTCACGTTTTAGGCCTCTCTTTTTTCCCTGAGGCAAGATCAGAAAAATGTACAGTTTCCATGAATCTGCAATCACTACTATCAAGCACTCACTTCTGGGTATTTTGACACCACTTAACTCAGAACCAGCAGTCTATATTAAAGGAAACACAGAACCAATTAAAGCTGAGACCGTAGACAACTTGGAGGAGCGTTTTCACTGCTGTGGACCAAACAGACGACAAGTTCTGTCAAGGTTTCCCATGCCATACTCTCCTGACTCGCTCACACACTCCTGGTCCGGAAGGGGACCCAGCCCGGGTCCAGAAGGGGCCCAGTCAGGTTCGGAAGGGGACCAGCCCAGTTCAGAAGGGGCCCAGCGTGGGAAGTGTACGGCAGGCCCAGTACTCCCAACTGCATTCCCTTCTCCCCAGTCTGCCCCTCCCCTCACACCTGAGATTCCCTGTTTTGGTAGAAGATGGTATTGCCAGTGTCCCTCTCTGTCCCTCTCCCCTTACACCTGGTCCAATCTGGTCAACACCCCCTCATCCTAGAACATATAAAACTGGGACAAGAACAACTGACTGTTTTCTGCGGGTGGCTTAACCACAAAAGTGCAGAGCTGCGGGAATGTCACATTCTGACTGAAGCAAAAAGTGAGGGAAACAGAATTAATTCATCAGGGCTTTCGGTGATCTGGATGTACTCTAACCCTTACTCATGAGATTCTTTTTACAGCCTCACCGTTATGTCCAGCCCAAAGAGATGGAGTCAGAAATGTCAACACATGCAGAAACAATTTAATTTCAATTGCCTGTGTCCGTGTATAGATGAACAGATACTGTAGGTTAGACAAACAAACCAGCATGTGGACAGATTGCCTACTTAATGTATCTAGATGATGACAAGCAAAAAAATAGTACTGGAAACAAAACTATTTGTGGCAGGAAAGCAATGATGAAGATGAGACAAGTTCCTAATTAGTTTAAGCTCCCAAGCCATTCATTCAATATTTATAGTGCCCGGTGCTAGAGTTGCAATGACAAGAACCAGCTTCCGGCCCTCACAGAGCCTTCTGTGCAGGGGGAGCGAAGCCGCAGCAGTGTGGCAAACACACGGGGCAACCAGCGCAGAGCAGAGAAAGACCCTCTGGACTTGTCCTGAATCCAAGCACACTCAAAGCAAGGTGGGCTGAGGGAGTTCCAAGCTCTATGTTCCCAAAGCAGGGAAGCTGTGGAAAGAAAGGTGGGGAAAACAGACAGGTGGGATTACGAGAGCAGGGCACTGTAGGACAGGTACAGGAGACCAGGGAGTCTGGCAGGATGTGCTCAGCATGACAGGACATAGGGACTCATCAAGTAGGGTTCAAAGTGCAGGATAAACTAGTAGGATTGGTGGAAACGATCAGCAGAGAGCACTGTCACTGCCAGAGGGGCAGGCAAAAGATGGATGCTACCCCCTCCTCCCCCCAAATGTAGAAGCACATTCTGGAGCCTGTGAGTGGACTTTCAGAAAAAGACAAAGGCTCTCAAGATAAAGTCATCTTGCATTGTTGGGGGGGACCTAGCTTTAATGACAGGAATCTTTAAGAGGCATTGGGGAACAGAGGGAGAGTCCATGTAAGATAGACAGGGAGCCCAGAGTTATACAAGCACCCTAAGGAATGCCTGGAGTCACTGAGAGCTGGAAGAAACGAGGAAGGATCTCCTCTGGAGCTATCAGAGGGATGGGGCCCTGTCCACACCATGATGTCAGCCTTCAAGCCTTCCAGGACTGTGAAAATATCAACAGCTGTTGTCTCAAGTCACCAAGTGGGTGCTCACTTATTAAACGAACCCAGGAAATTCCACAGACTGATTCAAAGCAAATCAGTGGAAATGGGCTAGGGCACGACAAAGGTTTAACACTGTCTTGAGGTGGTGTAAAAATCAGCAAAACTAGGGAGTCTTACACAAATACGGAAAGCTCCACCCCAGAGATTCTAAGGCAGCATGGGGAGCAGGCTCCAGATCCACACCTTGAACCCAGAACGATTCATTGGTGTAGACAGAGAAGGGAAAAAAACAGAGAGGCTCTGGCCTGGCCAGGGTGAGGGCACTTGAAATAAGCACTGGACTTGCAGGTTATTCAGAGAAGACACAAAGGAGGGCAGACGTCAGAGGTCTGGTGGCAAAGGCTTTTGCTGTGGGGGGAGGGGGGCAAACATCAAGAGGATGAACAAGATGACTGTTCAAGGGAAAGCTGCGGAGTGGGACATGAAGAAGGTGGAGGCAACGCTTATGGATGGGAACCACTACCAGAACTCACCCTTCTGAGGCGTGGGTAGAAGGACACAGCCCAGGAGGAAGTTTTATCACAAAGACAGAACAGAACAGGAGTATTGGTCATTGGCGATGGATACCCAATGTCCCTCCAACCTTTTCACTTCAAGGTCTCCCTTGGAGGCTCTCCTGTCAAGGAACTTGATCTGGGTGGTCACGAATGCCTCCTTACTGCCCCCCTGAAAAATGGACTCTAATTTCCTCTTCCCTAAACGTGGGTTGACCTTCCTGACCTATGACCTATTTGCCAACAAGATGTTGGAGTGGCCAGAGTCTGAAACTTCCCACACCAGGCATAAAGAAGCTTTGTGGCTTCTGCTGGGACGCTGAGGACCCTGAGCTGCCACAGATGCCGCTAAGGCACTAGAAGAATGGTTGGTGATGCTCTTGGCTTCACAGTCTTTATGCTGATGCTCAATCAATTTCAAGCCTGGAATGGGGCTTGAAACAACCTGACAACCATCCCCAGCTCTCCTCCCCTCCCCAGCTCT
>LOJH01000265.1:57401-70033 GCA_001685095.1 Ellobius talpinus | reverse complement strand
CCTAATGGGCCAATCAGCTTTATAACTTATAGAGATCTCTGTGTGTTTTTCTTTAGGGCTTTCCAAGGTGTGGGGAACTGGGCAGGACAGAAACCCCAACAAGCAAGGAGGCCCCCCCATGTTACAGTCTCCGACAAAACTACCACCACTTCTAAGAAATGGAGAAGTCAAAGACAATGAGCACAACCTCATCTTCAGAACATAGTAAGACAGGGCCGTTAGTGATATGCTGTAGTTCCTTTACGGAAAGCAACAGGATGCGTGAATGGGGCATCAGGAGGAAGGACCCATCTGGGTGTGGGCCTCATGTTAGAAGGTAACTCTGTAAACAGAGTCCAATAGGACTTCATCAAATGCACAGTGTGGATCTCTGCAGAATTTCATGCTGAGTTTAGACTTCTGTTGTGAGATAAGGCCTTTAGGAGTGGGAAGGTTGCTACGAGAGATTAACTCTTTCTCTTGGGTCTGGGTTAGTTCCCACGAAGACAAGTTGTCATTTTAAAATGAGTCAGTCTTCCCTTGATGCTTCCTCTTCCAAATGGGCCTGCTCTGAGACCCAAGGGTGCACCCAACATGTCAAGTGGGCTACTCTTATCTGGAGGGTTGAGTAAGACAGACTATATTCAAGTTGTTGATAACTTTTGTTTACTTGTGGTGGTAGGAGTGAGGACCCCAGACTTGTTCTGGTTCTACAGTGGTGGCCATTCTCAATTCCTATAGGCTTCCTGATGTTTCCAGTCATGTGCTCTTTGCTCAAATATGGACTCTGGCTTTATCAGGCTATCCACCAATACTATGCAGCAAAATCACAGGAGTAGCATCCTGATGCCTTTAACATGTTCTATTGAGAGAAACAAACAACAGGCCTTACCTGGACCCCAGGAGAGGGGACCACAAAGAGTGATTGCCAGAGTGAAGGACAGGATTGTGTTCACCCTAAGACTTGGTCACCACTTGAAATACTAAGAATAAGAGGAATAGATAAAGAGAGCCTGGTGGTGACAGGCGATGGTTCTGTGTAGCTGGGGTAGGATGAAGTCACTGTGCTAGAAGGATGAGAAAACTGGGCGGGTATCACCATTGCTAACATTTATAGAATGCCGACTCCATGACAAAGTACTTCATATACGTATAAAGCATACCATCCTTGAAAACCCTCCCGTGAGGTGTGCATTGCCACCATGAATGAAGTGAGAGACTCCAGGAACCAAGATTAAGAAACTGGTGAATGATGGCTCTGAATTCAAACCGTGTGGCTTCTGGGTCTGTCCTTGGCAGTCAGGCAATGCTCTCTCTAGGCAACTGTCTAGGTCTATGTGAAACTGATGATCCAGGGGCTTGCTAAGGAATTTGGAACAGGAGGCAGTGAGGGCATACTAGAGGGGCTATAGCCAGGTTTAGGTGCTCAGACTGCCACACTGCCAGAAGCACGGAGAATTTATCAATAGCCTCAATGGCCTTTGTCCCTAATATGCAGTGACAAGTTCTCAGACACTGTATTTTAAGGATGCATCTTGCTTTGCAACTCACTTGGGGCACTCAAGCTTAAGGAATTGGTTCAAGGCTCGTTGTGTGTACCATGTCTTGTATAGTATACTGGGTGACCATGTTTGTAATGAATTGCTTTCTTATGTGTTTTATATAAATAATTGATCCATTTTAAATTGCCTTGACAAGTTTCCCCTTAGATAATGACTGGAGATAATAGGAGTGATGGGTCCTTGCTTTTCCCCCTTTATAACAGGGAACATAAAGAGGCAGAGGAAATTGGCTAAACTTATAACAATAGAAAATAGGTCTAGCCTGTTTGTTGTTTGCACTTGGAGTATGGGGTGGAGATGGGACTGTAGGACCATGTTCGATACAGTGGTAGTGACTCTTCTCTGTCATGGCTAGTATTGCTATTACTTTTTACAGTCACGATGGGAGAGAACACAGACAGGAAAACACAGGGTACATTAATGTAAGGAAATGTCACAGTGAAGCCCAGTATTCCATATAATTAATATACACTGACAATAACGCAACATCTTCCAGAGACAGTAGGTGTTTTTCAATATGAATTCACAAAGACTGAAACAGCATGCCCAAGACCTGTGTGAGTTTAAACCAGACAAAATTCCAGCACGGGTATGGGGAAGAGGACACAATGTCCTACACGCAACCAAGAATCTATTTGTAAGAGTTATCTGTTGGGGGAGGAAATATGGGTGTCACTGGGTGTATCAGCTACACTCCAGGACAAACCCCAAGCCCAGGAAAAGATGGCGTACAAAGAACAGACTAAGTATTTTCCTGCGTACTTTTTGTTTTGTTTTGGTATTTTTTTGCCTTATTGGGTTTGTTTCTTTTGATTTTAGATATTTTTTGGTGAGAGAGAGAGAGAGAGAGAGAGAGAGAGAGAGAGAGGTGTCTGGGAAAGATCTGGGAGTAGTTGGGGGAAAGAATATAATCAAACTATATTATATAGAAACGTTTAAATGAAAAAGAAAAGGTGTATTAAAATTAAAAAGGGACAGGAAGTCACAAAATCTGACACTGAGCGGTTGCTTAATTAATTAATGAAATGGCCACTGTGTAGTCTTAAAGGGAGGGTCTGTTAAATGAAAAGCAAACGAGAAGGGAAATGCCAGGGCGTCAGACTGCACTTGCCCAAGGTTTCAGCTGTCAACCCCTGAGCGTTGCTTACCTTTGTCAGCCTGACCTCTCATCTACTCACCAATTCAAAGTGAATTTAGGAAAATAGCCCTCATCAGCAGTGTGGCTGTCAAGCCCCTCTCCAGGCACGGCTTGATGGTCTTTGTTTTTCCCTGTGAAAATCACCTCTATGATACCTTAATCTGTATCAATTTTCTCATTTCTTCCCATTACTTGAAGCCCATCTTCTCTTCCCTGTTCTTTCCCTAGGAGACAGTGTGCCTTGAGAAACAAAGACAACTGTGTGTTTGCTTTTTGCTTTCTAGCCCTGTCTTTTCCATGATCCTCTGTGTCCCAGAAGACAGATACTATCTTCTGCTTTAAGGATCAGCTCAAGGGTCTCTGTGGGGGAATGAATGACTTCTGAGATGGCCCTAGTCATCCCTGCTTCTGATTGCTCATGTCATCACATAATTTCTTTTTGAGAATGAGAAGACTTTGAGATCTGCCAAGCATTGGCACGAGTTACTCCCGCTCTACAGTTAGGTAGCAGTCAATTTTCTCGTTGCCATGACCAGATACCTGATAAAACACAATCTACAGGAGGAAAGGTTTACTCTGGCTCACAGTTGGAGAGGATAGGAGGTCCTGACATGGAAGGTGTGTGGCAGAAGATCAGAGATTGTGGCAGCAGTGTCAAACTGCTTTCTCATGTCTGGGTTGGGCTTCGGGAAGCAGAAAGCTGAGAAAGGAGAGCCATGGGTCTCTGCTTTTCTTTTTCTTCATTTTACTTAGTCTAGAACCCCAGCCCAGGGGCCCCTCACATCCAGGGTATATCTTCTCAGACCTCAGTGTCCTTTCTAGATGTGACTTCCAAGGTGCACCAAGGACCTGTGTCCCAAACGCCCTTGGCATTTCTTAACCTAACCAAACCAATGAAGGTTAACCATTGCTGGTTGTAAACCACTGAGATGAAGGCCTTACGAGCAGGCACTAACTTTGGTGTTCTCAACTAGCACGCTGTGATGAGGCAAGGTTCCATGCTGCAGAGGTACAGGAGGGGTCCACGTGTCAGTGATGAGAGCTGTGTGAGTGAGACCTCAAATCCGGGAGTGTGCCACGGCGTGCTATCTTCCAGACACCAGGAGTGCCTGCAGGGACACATCTGCAGAATAACTCTCAGAGGATACCAAATACATGGGCCTTAGCTGTACCGTTCCAAGAAACTGCAACAGAAGACCCCCACTGAGCCGCTCATAGATTTTACCCCATAGAAACAGTGAGATTGTAAGCATGCGATACATGTGACTACCAAGTTTCACAGAGATTTTGCTGTAGGAATTCCTACTGCCAGTAGCCTTTAAGTTACCCACCCACTTGAGCGTGACCTCTTATACTATTTATGCCTCTGTAAAGCATGCTTCCGGCCTCTTTTCTGGCTGTGGGATTTGGTTGCTGTTCCCCGTCCCAGCAGAGGATTGTAATCTGTGAGTCTACCCCTAAATAAATAATCCTCTATTATTTTCAATTCTGAGCTAGTGTGGCATTTCTTTTAAGCGTCCTTCTTCAAGATTTCTTACACAGCAATAGTTTCTTAAAGCCTTTTTCTTTATTTTCTTTTGAGGCACAGAGTTGAGGCATTGGTTCTTCTGGAACTCACTCTACAGACCAGGGTGGTCTTGAACTCAGACCTCCATCTATCTCTCGCAACCCGTTACTAATATATCTTCCTGCTAAGCAGCTTTCCCCCTCGAAGATACCTCTTCATTATGTAGCTCTAGTCTCGACTTCACAGTCTAACACGGTTTGGTGATCGTTTGTCTTGCTTCTCTGCTCTAAGCTCCTCAAGGGCAGTGACCTGATTCATCTCCCGGCACAGCTCCCGGCTCTGTAATGGTTGTGTGTGAAGCAGTGAACACGTGCTTGGTGGCCCTCTCTGTCGCCTCTTCTCAGCCACCCATCACCTACAGCTGACGCCATTAGCACAAGAGAAGATGGTTTCGCTCTAATCCTTCAGTGATCTTTGCCTTCGTCAGCCTTTAGAGCAACACCTCCGTGGCACAAAGGAGAAAGGCAAATTTTCGTCTTCTTTTGTCTTTCCAGTCAGTCTCAAGAGCTAAGTTTTAGAACCCAACAGATAAATAAGGAAACACATGTTTTGGGTGGAGTTTCCCAGCTGATAAATAGAGGCAAAGTCAGCATCTGAGAATGTGAGATGTCTTATTCCTGTCTGCCTGCTCATGGATAAGGTTCTTGAACTCTAGGGCAAACTGTCAAAATGAGAATGATAATAAAGATTACCTCCATGAGAAATGTGTGCTGAGTTCACACTGTGCAGTAGGCATTGGTTTTACACCCTCTAAATATATTTACTCATGAAATTCTCATAAAAAGCCCAACAAGGTGGTGTTACCGCTATCTCCATTCTACAGATCAAAAAACTGAGGTCAGCTTGTCCAAGGTTCTACTCTTGAGGTGGAGCAGGGCGGGGACTCACCTGAGGTGGACTCGGATAAAACGTTAGCTTGGATTTAGGGGAAATAACGTCTCTTGGGACTTTTTTTTCCTTCCATGGGAGAGGGAAATGACAGCTCAGTGTTCATATGCACCCGAATCTGGGTTCACAAAGTTAAATTCATCCATTTTCCTTTGCTAATGAGCATCGAATTTTCTCTGGAGAGAGACCCCCTTCTGCTCTGGATCCCCACCACTGTGCAGAGCTCTAATTAAACCTATGCAAAATACCTTTTTAAAAAAGAAATAATGAGAATCTGGAATCGGAAAGACACGACTCAGAGAGCATCCTTGATCACAATTTGGCCAGGTTTGCCTCTTTCCTCTCAGCATCCTCTCTCTGGCTGTGAGCAATGGGAAGGAGTTGCAAAATGTAAATTAATTTGGGGGTGAAGAAGACTTGATTGGAATAATTTTTTCTCAAGCAGGAGCATAAGGCCTTATGCTATTCTTCAATGCATTTATCAGGAATTTAGGAATTCCCTCCTTTTCCTTTCTCCATCAGTTGTGATCGTCACACAGAACAGTCAAACAGGTACATGGAATTTCTGAAGAGCGACCCCCTGCTCAGTCTCTCAAACAGGCAAGCACTGTGAAAGCTGCAAAAGGCTCTTCACTGTTTCTTCTGATATTGGCATCCACATTTCTGAAGAGTTTGTTCACCTTACTACGTTCTGCTTATTTTGGTTTCGAGCACCTTCTGGAGAGATTTTTTTTTTCTATGTCAGCCTAACATCTTCTTGACAGGCATTTCCTCCAGAATAAAGAAAAGAGGGCTGAGGGTTAATCCCCATGAAGCTTGCAGTTGTATCTACATGGGCACTTTGAGGCAGATGGGCAAGGGAGAGAACAGCTGGATGAGGCAACGCAAGGGCAGTACCACGTAGATGGGGGACACCTATTGTGACTTTGGAGTAGAACGTGCAGACCGAAGCAAACTTCCAGGATCACTTAAAATCAAATGAAGCAGAGAAAAAAAAAGAAAAACAAAGCTCAAGGAACATCTCATGTTTGGGTGTTTGTTATGAGTTCAAACATGAGTAGCAGTCTTCCAATGGGATGCGTTTGAAAATGGAGGGTACCCAGTGTCATAATACCATAGAAAAGAACAAATTTTTGACCTTGGGGTCTATTACTGGCAAGAAATCCTAAGGAAGTAGGACCACAGAAGCAAAACATCCTCTGTGAACCAATAAGGTCATTATAGCATTAGCTCCGAATAAGAAAGCATGATTATGAAATATGAGGTGCTTAAATATAGTGCTCAATAAATTAATATCAATCTGCAAATATTTATCCAGCTATTAAAGGTGATAAGTGCAAAATATAAAAGTATGAAAAATATGGCTTTCTGTTAGATGAAGAAAGCAAAGCCCAAACTAATTTGTATTATTCTGTGTCAGCCATAACGAATGAGTGTGTGAGCCCTTAGGCACGGCTGCAGTGCTGAGAGCGTGGAGATTTGAAGAGAATGGACCAATCCAAGCCTGTGTCTATTGTTTACAAGCTATGTTTCTTGGACTATCAAAATAATACTTCTCCGAGTCTCATTTATTGCATCTATAAAGCTGGAAGGAAATCTCAGCCTTTTAGCACTGCTATAAACATTAACAAAATATACAATCAGAGGCCGACACCCAACATATTGTAGTTAAGTACTCAGTGCACAGTTACAGTATTGCTCATATATAGGCCAGGACTACAAGACGGTGCTCAGAGAAGTGAGAAAGAATCTCAGGAGGATGGAATTAGTATGGGTTCTGCATTCCTCCTAATAATTATATTTATATATAAATTACTACATAATCTCATATGTAATCATATATACATAGTTTAAGGAGAAAAATATAACCCCACAATTCTACCCTTTAGCTTACTTTAGCTCCCCAGTTACATGCTAGCTAGCTAGGATAAGTGTTTGAATTCAGTGCAATCATACAAAAGGGGTCTTTTTAGTTAAGGGTCATATCTGTAAAGGTGCCATGAAGGAATAAGCCTGGAGTGTAGAAAAAGCAAGGTTAAGAGCCTTGCTCTCTCAGGAACTTCTGGTCTCTTTTTATTGCCCTTGGCTCTCCCAGCTCTTTGTTCTCCTGTGGACGATTGCTACTGGAACTGCTACATCCCCGTTAAATGGCATTTTAACCCTGGTATTCCCACAACTTCAGGCTATTTCTTAAACGGGCATTTGCATGACAGATGGCGCAAATGGCCTAGCAAATATATACGGGGTCAATGTTAAGGAACTGCCAGATTGATGGCTTTGTTGGCAGTGTGCCTCCAAGCACACACGCGACTGGAAATTGCACAGGGGCTCGATTTTCCAGACCAAGTTGTGGGCTTCCCTTCCCTCCCTTGCTCTGAGCGATCAGCAGGACAGGTGAGGATGGGGCTGCTGTGTGCTTGGCTTCGCTTTTAAATAGACGTTCATGTGGGCAGATGGGTTGGCACACAGTGCGCAGAACTGGGAACTAAACCTTTCTCTTCCTAATCCTGTTCGCATTAGATTTGCTCGGGAATGGAAGCCAAAATGTTAACCTGTTTGTTTCCAGAATGTTCTATAGGATAAAGGTGATCTTTCAAGAAGTGACAGGAAAGCTGCTTCAGGAAAGTTGCAGAACGTTTTGTGTGCATGGTCCAGGAAGGCTGACTGACTTAGTATTTCTTGGTACCCAACTACCTCTATGGAAGGGCTAGCTGTTGATTTGGCTTCTGTTTCTTCTTTGTCTCTGACATTTTCATCTGTGTAGCACACTTCTGACTATTGTGTCTTCTCAATTAGGTCACAAACTCTGGAAGGCATAGAGCAAATCTGTAGATGCTTGCTTCCTTATGACAGTTGATAGAATATTGTCCCCGTCTTCTCTATTGCTACTTAGCACATGCTCATGAAATGGGTACAGCTTGGCCTGGTTTATAATGCTATGGTAAGAGCCTGTCTTGCCCATTGGGGCACCCCTATCCTGGTCCACAAATGGCTATAGTCTTACTACTAGAGTGAAGAGTACCAAGCCAGTAGTTGACTCTGAATGTGACATGGTGCCGATCAACATCTCTAGGAATACCTCCATGCTTTGCACCTTCTAAATAATATTCCTCCAGATGTTGACCTTGGAATCTCTTACCCAAGTCCACATATAAATCCTGAACGGGCTTCCTCCAGAGGAAGGACTCCATTCCTGGTCTCGCAAAGGAAGATGACAATGGGGAGTTCCATGTTTGGAGTCTCGAGGCTGGCAAAGGAACAGCCTTTTGCAAGGAAGGGTAGAATTGGAGTTGGGACATGTGAACCTGGGACTGGGGATGCAGTTAAGTGGCAGGGCATTTGCCTAGCGCGTGCAAGGCCCTGGGTTCAATCCCCAGCATGGGAGCCTGGGGGTGACAAGCCAGCTAGAAAATGTCTGCCTAGAAATTTGCGTGCCGTGAATGCCAGATGACCTTCACAATACTGGGTTAGCCTGGGATCAGAAGAGGGTCTGTAGGAGACTGGATGCTAATGTCCTGTGCAGTCATGTTCAGGGACAACCCTCTCAGGAGCCTTGGGTTCTAAATTTAAACACAGCCTTCAGTTTTCTGAACCAAGGCAGCGACTATGCGATTGAACTTATTTTTCAAGGTACACACAAGTGTAATAGATTTGGACATACAGGAGATGAACCTGTATTTGTTGTCTCACTTGTGAGTCCTGCAAGTTTTAAACATGGGCCTAATATCTATGTGTTCAGCATGTTTATAGGTTAGAGTTGGGGCAAAGAGACAGTATCAATGCCTACATTTTATTGTCTGGTTGAAACTTTCTAGGGACAGATAGCCTTTACATACATTAAAAGCCTGTAAGGAGAAGTGGAAAACTCAGTCTCTGTTTGGCTTACCATGGATACTTACACAAACCAAAAGCCGCATTACATCCATCCTCATTCTACCCATATTGGAAGCCCTTCCGAAGTTTGGGAAGACTCCGCATTATAGTCATTTTTAATATGACATAATTTCATTACATGTTATCCCCAAGCTGATGAGCAATCGGGTACTGCTAAGTTGAAGTCCTATGGGCCTCCTCTCGTGAAAAGATAATTAGCTCATTAATGGTTCTAAGTGAAATGTAACAAAAAGCCCTTAAAGCCCCTGAAAATGATATTTGTGAAAGAAGCAAATGTCTCATAAGCATTCTCATATATAGCTAGCTCGCTCAGGTCATTTTGTCCTCGGACCTTATGAATGATGAACTTTAGCATAGTCTAGGTAAGAATGAGCAGAATGCCAGTCGCCGGGCCAGGCTTGGCAGTGTTGACAGTAGACAGGGCAAGTAAAAATCCTGACCAAGTGTCCAGTCTCTCCCCTGCAATACCTTGAGGAGAGAGTGACCATCAAGATAATGATTATTACAACTCATAGAAACATTTCATTGTCTCTTTTCACGTGGTTTACTTAATCCCACCATAAGCAGGAAGAAATTAAATTCAGAGGGAAAACAAGAGCTTTAGAGACCATCTGCTCAGACTTTCAAATTTAAATTTTATACATAAGAGCACATTAGCTGTGGGGGGGAAATGTGATCACATTTTTTTTAGCTGTCTGAGCAATGAAGAAATTTCCCTCTTTGGACTTTCTGCATGGAAGTTAAAGGCGCCGTTTTGCTGATGAAAATGAAATGGCTTCGGTATGGAGGACATTTGCTATTCACCATCTTGTATTTATGGAATGCTGAACTTACACACAGCTCTTCATAAAATATGAAATAACAGCCCACGCCTCAGGGGCTCGCAAGAGACATTAGACAAACAGCGCTCCTGGGCACCTCGAAAGGAAAGCAGAGGCGTGGACAGCCTGCAGGTGGCGGTGAAGACAGAGGGTGGTGGAGACAAGGCAGAGGGAGCTACAGATGCTCGGAGGGGGACAAGGGAGGAACCCCTTCGCCCTTTTCTAACCCTTGGCTCCTTACACTGAGTCTGGTCCCTGTAGTGTGGAGCTCTAGAAATCTATTTTCTTGTCTGAGGATAGAGGAGAATGTGGTAGTATCAGTAGCTAAGAGGATGGAGGGCCGTATAGAGCCTAGAAGAAAGGGAGACAGCGATAAGATTCACACTGGTCCCTGACCCCCAACCAGCCGCAGTGGGTGACTTTCCTCAGAATGTTCCAGACAGCACAGCACTTGATTAGGTCAGCCTGCTCCTGCTGGCTCAGACCTACCTGCCTGACTCTCCGTGACAGCAAGAAAGGTCACAGTGAACACTGAGACAATTAATGCCCATGCCCTTGCTTTTCTCCACCGCTAGCCTCTCTCGCGCGGGCTGCGACATCACAGTAACTTCCATCTTCACTTGGCTTAAGTGTGTCTGGCAAACAAGCCGAGCCTCTTGCTCTTCTTTTGTTTTCAGTGAGACGATAAAGGAGGCAGGGTGAGCCCAGAATGACGGAATGAATACAGACCCCAGCAGATAACGGTCTTTCATAGCTGCCCTGAGATTCATGCCTTAAGCAGCTAGTTCAGAGAGGAACACCAACCATCACTTATAAAAATCTGGTTGAAAAAAATAAAAATAAAACAGCTAAAGGGAAAGCTGTGAACCAAAGTTCATGAAAAACAAATTCAATTCACTCGATTGGCTGCTGTTGTAGAAGAGCTGAAGTCAACCGGGTAGTAAATGAAGGATGGGGAACCCGGAAGCCTATCGGAACTGTAAGCGCTGAGAGCCAGATCTCATCTCATCTAATCCACTAATAAGATCCCACCAAATAAAACCTCATAGTGCCGCAGGCTCAGCAGTCAGACCTTGGGTATTTGAACCTCAGATCATCTGTCATCCGGATGCCATGACCTTGCCTAGGTCCTCGGCTTCTACCTTCTCATCTGCGAGGTAGTGAAGGAAGCAGTGTTTTCTTCCAATAGTTTCAAGGATTCAATGAGATAAACCCTTGAACGGTGGCTAGCAATGTCCGACACTTGGAAAGTCTCCCATAGATATTAGATTTTCTGGGCCCTGTGACTTTTAAACTACTCCTTGGTGAGTCCTAGGCTTTTTTCTAGAACTCGTGTGAACTCCTGCTTGGGTACTTGTGCCACAACAGCAGCCGCCATAGCCGCTCAACTTTCAGACATTTTATTTCTATTGAGCAAAGTCTTTATTTTAAAGAGTTGAATGGTGAGGAATTCAACCCAGTGTGCTTCCCAGCCCAGGTCTGTTGGTGTTGGCTGGTCTCTGTGCTCTTTGGAGAACTTTTCATATACCGAGCATCCGCTCATCCAGTCCTTTTCAATCCAGGCTTGCTCAGAGTGTTAGAAAGTTTTTTTTTATCCATATTGACTGGGAATCCTGATTTTCATCTCTGAGTCTTAGTTTGGCCCTCTGAGGATATCCGCATTCTCTTGAGAAAAAAAAAATCCTCTCAGATATTGGCCCAAAGCTGTGGCATTACTTGAGATTTCCTTGGATACAAGCTACAGAAATTGACCCTGGCAACCTAAGAAGGAAAGGAAGGCCTCAGTAGGGCATTAGGATGCTGACAGAATTGTAAAGGGATTGGGAGGGCAGTGTTCAGCGGAGAAGGCAGCCGTCAGGACTGTGGCTTCCAGTCTGAAGGATGTTGTAGGCCACCAGTGTCTTCCCAAGAGTGGGGCTGGGCAGGCACAATGTCCCCAGAACATCCTCTGCTGAGCTTCTTGAATTATGGGTGTTTTTCTTGTCCCCCTATGTGACTGACTGTCCTTCAGTGAAGGGTTTGTGGGTTACTCCCTAACACCTGCCTCCAGTCCATCCTTGCATTCCCATGCTGCATAACATTTTAAGAATACTCTTAAGTAATTTGTTTGCCAGTGAGTTTGAAAGCCCCTCTTTAACACATTCTCAATTGTTGGTACACTTCCGATACCCTTCCTTTAGCCTTTTCTGACCTGACCTTTCCATTGAGAAAGCAGAAGATTTCTTGGACAAGCTTCCGTTGTCCAAGTTTCCCATCTGACCAACTTGCCGCCAAATACTCAGTCTTCCTTCTCGATTCATAGCTGAGTGGTTTGGGCTCACATCTAAGTCCATACCCTTCTTGTCATGAACAAAAATCGCCCCCATTTTCGCTTGCTCTACAACATTGCTCCAGCCACAACCTCCTTCCTCGTGACTTCATTGTTGCCTAGTTCTTACTAGATAGTTTCCATTGCCCTACAAACTATCTGCCCCATTTTACCTCTAAAAGGAAAGCCCCGGAAAACAAAGCAAAACTCTTTCCTGAGTCAGCTTACCTGCCAGCTTCCACTATTTATTTCTCTGTTCTCTTTTACACAACAATTTCTTGAGAATACTAATTACATTCTTTTACCCAGCTTCTCGCTACCCATTTGATTCTAACGGGGGGGTGGCTTTGCTTTCCCCAGCCACTGTGGCTGCCATGTATAGATTCGCCAGTGAAGACTATTGTTCTTGGTCCTTTCTCATCCTGCTTGACTCTCAGCATTGTTTGACAAACATGCCATATCATTTGCTCCACTT
>LOJH01000265.1:43814-57296 GCA_001685095.1 Ellobius talpinus | reverse complement strand
TCCAGTCTTACTTTCTGTCTCCGTTGCTTCCACAGCCTTCTAAAAGCAGAGGATTCTCTGGCTCACTCCCAATCTACCCTCCTGCTACTGCAAGTGCTCTGTCCATCCAACAGTGTTTGTTGGTGGCGGGTCTCAGACCCTAGCCCAAACCTTCTAAATTGGAGCCCAAATTTTAACAAGATCCCCCTGGGTGACTCACATGTGCTAATCTAGCCCACTAATTGCTAACTTTAGTTACACATCAGAAAGACCAAGGGAGATTTTTAAAACTGTGATATCTAGATCTTATTAAAAGTCAATTAAATAAGAATCCCTGGTGAGTTAAACTAGGTGTCAGGATGTAAAACAAAACAAAACAAAAAAACCCCTAAAACACTAGGTGATTCCAAAATAAAATGTGACACACTATGACTCCTTGCTCTCTGTCATTTACATATAATCATATTCTCTTAGTGTAGGAGGTACCTGTAACTTACTTTAAGGATGTCATTGTGTAAGGATGGTGAGATGCCCCCTCCATGATTCCATTGTCCTACAATGGAAAAGGTGCCCCAATGGCCTCCTGTGGTGGCATTGATATGTGTGGTATATGACATCAGGGAAACTGGAATAAGGAGTGCCCTTCTTGGCCTGATAAAGTAAGTGGACTTGCTATCGGGGTCCAGTGAGTTTGAGGTGGTATTATGGCTTGAGTTTAACGTGTCCCAAACGTCTGAATGCTTGGTCACTAGCTGATTGTAGTGCTAGAGAATTTTGAGGAAATAAGGCCTACTGGATGCTAGGTCATTGGAAAGTGTGACCTTAAGATCTCCAACTCTTAAATCTCTGTTTCCTGGCCTCCGTGAGATGAACAGCCTTTCTCTACCATAAGCTCCTTGCCTTGTCTGAGGTCCCCAAACAAAGGAGCCAATTGATGACAGGAGGCAACCTCTGAAACATTAATTCAAAATCTGCTTGTCCTCGTTGTAGGTTGTTTCACTCTGGTACCTGTGGCAGCAACAGAAAGCTGATTAGCACGTGTTCCCTAGGGGACTGTGGGTGGCTCCTGGAAACTGAAGGTACCCTTAAAGACTTGAAGGAAGCCTTTAGCTCAGTGATTTTTAACCTTCCTAATGCTGTGACCCTTTCATACAGTTCCTCATGTTGTGGAGACCCCCCAACCATAACTTATATTAAATTTTAAATTATAATTATTTCATTTCTACTCCATAACTGTAATTTGGCTGCTCTTATGAATCATAATGTAATATCTGATATGTGACACCCAAAGGTGTCACTACCCGTAGACTGAGAACCACTCCTTAGCTGAAAGACCACAAAGAATTAAGGCCTACAGTCATGCAGCCACAAAGAAATATGTTCTGCTAACAGCCAAATGAGCCTGAGAGTATATTCTTTCCTGGTTGAGCCTCCAGATGAGAATAAAGGTCAGATAATTAAAGAGTCACCTTTATTATAGCCTCCTGAAATTCTGTGCAAATTCCAGCTAGTCTTGCTTTTGACTCATAGAAATAATGAGATTATAAGTATGTGTCGTTGGAAGCCACCATATTTGAATTTTAAAAGCAATCCAGCGGCCAAAATGAATAACCATTTCTCTGGTGTATTGCATTCAGTCCGAAGGCTTTATATACTTTCAGTTATTCGTTGCTAGTCATAAGCAATTTCCATGTTTAATGGCTTAAAATAACAACAAGAAGTTGCCATCACCCAGGCTTCCTTTCTCTTGACTTTTGATTTGATGTGGGCAATGAGAGCCAATGAGGAAAGGCTGAAGGCAGGGGATTAGATATCCCTCTTCTTTATTGTCTCAAAATTGGGGTGGGTTTGGCAATGATAGACTCCTCCATAGCCAAGTTTTTCTTGGATCTTCCCTCTTTTATGTCTCTTGGGTTTTATTAACACTGTTTTCTCCATATGGACCTTTAAGACAAGGTTGCTTGGATTTGGTAATGAATTCCTGCTATTGGAACATCCCTGGCTGTTTTACCACCTTTGATTGGTCATCTCATTCTTATCACACCTTTGTCAATAGCCCTTTCATTAAACCCTCTCTAGCTAAGCGTCTTCAGTGAGTCATCTGTTCCCTACTAGATATTGACTGATGTACATACCATAAATATGTTTTTATCCATATGTTTGTTTCACTGCAACATAAACATCATGGGGACAGACTCTGCTTCATGTAGTCATTGCGCTGTTCCCAGCTAGAATGGAGGTCAATATAAAATAGATTCTAATAAAGGCTTGCTGAGGGGGAAAAGGACTACTCAATATGAGATGCTGACCTGACTGAGTGATGCTATTTGTGCAATGGAATCTGCCAAGGGGACAAGCCTTAGTTGTTTATCAAGGAAAAGGAAGAGCACAATTAGACAGATGGGCTCATGGGGACCCATAGCGGCAGGACACAGAACAAAGGGGAATTGCATAATAAGCATTAAGTTAGCTCCTCTTTCCATGTCGTGGAAGTATGCTATCTCCCTCAATCCCAGAGCTACTGACTTGGGAGTATTGTGGAATCAGGAAGTCGTAAGTTCAAATCTTGTGTCCTCTTCTTATTGATAGGGGTATGTTTTGGCAATTTGCAAAACCTGTTAGAAATTAATTTTCCACGTGTGTGGTGGGGTGGTTAATCTGTAGCATCTAAATTCACCGTAATGACTACTGACAGATGAAGCACCTGAAAATGCTAGGTACATTCCCTAGGGATGCATGCTCCTTTGTATTAAACATTACATGCATCATCTAATTTAATCTTCATCATGTCACGATGAAGTCACACCTTCATTATTTTGGGAATTGAGATGCAGAGCACCTGAAAATTGCTCTATGCCAGTCAATGCAAAGTCAGGACATGAACATCTTC
This sequence comes from Ellobius talpinus, assembly GCA_001685095.1. Lineage (NCBI taxonomy): Eukaryota > Metazoa > Chordata > Mammalia > Rodentia > Cricetidae > Ellobius > Ellobius talpinus. Next base: position 54,427 of record LOJH01000265.1, on the reverse strand, counting down.
CTGGATTATCTTTGTAAGCTTTGTGGTTTTCATAAGAAGCTCAGCTGCTGTCTGAATACAGATCTGGGTCTGGATATTGGAAGTCACTAGAGCCACACATAATGACATTAGAAGAATAAGTGGCTCAAGGGATGGGAAACTATTGCACTGACCACAGAGCACCCTCCGTCTTAGATTGAACTATGCCATCTTGCTTAAGATTCAACAGTAGGTACATGTGTATCCCACACTTGGGGGACCTCATTAATTCACTCTTGTCTTTTCCCTAATTGGGTGAGCAATAATTACCTTTCTGACTTTTCTGCTTTTATTTTAATAAATCCCATCACAGCATGTAGATTCCTTAAATCAATTATTGATTTATTACTTAATTAGTACCTTGTTGGTCATGTAATTAACTTACCTTTAGCCAATTTTCAAGGCTAGAAAGATATGTGTAAAATCTTTTGGAAGAGCATTTCCTGCCAATGAAATCTTCTAGTATCTCTCTTACTTCATGCCAGCAAGCTGGAATTTCGTACCAGATTTTGCTTTTCAATATCTGATTTAGCTTTCATTGTGTGTCTAAGCCTCACTCTTACCAGTGGGCATCCGTTCTGACTCTTCATTTAGCCAGAGCTGGTAGTAGTTAGTAGTTGGTGAAAACCTACCTTGGAGCCACTGAATCATAACGAAGATCATCACAGGACATGGACTCAGATACACTTTGATGTAGTCCATAATGTCTGATTATTCACTTCTAAAGTGAAATACCTAAAGCTCTACACTTACAAAGAAAACATGTCGTAGTAGTTAGTTTTATCATGGATGTGATAAACACACCCAACAGCAGTAATTTAAGAAAAAGAGGGCTTATTTTGGATATGATTCATCATGGCAAGGGATGTCACGACAGGAAGAACTAGAGATAGCTGGTCACATTGTGTCTGCCATCAGGAACCCAAGAGATCAACGTTAGCACTTGACTTCCTTCTTTTTATTCAATCCAGGACTCCAGTCCATGGAATGGTCCCCCCACATTTAAGGGGGGTTGTGCTAATCTGGATAACCCTTTACAGGCATACTCAGAAGTGAACATCATCTAGAAGATTCTTCACAGGCATGCCCAAGACGTCTGTCTCTTTGGTGACTCTAGATCCTGTTACGTTGATAATCAATATTAACTATAACACATATTTGTTTAGCATACAGTTTGGACACTGAAATGCTTAAGGACACAGTTAAGCTCTGCAGAGGGCTTTATTGGTTGCATCACTTCAGACCATGTTGCAGGGACTAGGAATCCGTGGAAGAGTGACCCATTTTGCCACTAGACAGGAAACCGAGAGACAGAGGCGAAGTCTGGTTCATTTTATAATAGCAGTCTTGAGATAATGAATTCATGGGTCCTATGAGGACCTCCTTAATTCCTTGTGAGGGCAGAACACAACAGTCCAAGGACTTCCCATCCTAATGTCTCTTGCTACTGTCACTCGGGAGATAGAATGCCCAAATTATGAAACACTTTGAGACACACTCAAAATCACATCCAAATGATCACCCACTTCTTACCTGTGACTGATTTGGACAAGAAAATGGGTCTGGGGAGCTTCAAGAGGTGGAGTTCACACAGGGTAGAATACTAGCATTTGTAAGAAGCTCTCTAAGTTATAGCCCGAGTTTTTACATCCACTGAGGCATGGTGTTAAACCTAACCATTCAGTAACTCTCTCAGGGGTTCCAAGAAGTAGAATAATGTTATATTGCTCACTTTATAGATACACACAGAGAGAGAGAGAGAAAGAGAGAGAACTTATAAATACTATGCTCATGACCACATAGTCAGAAAATGGTAGTACCTGGTTTAAACTCAGGCAGATAAGCTGCTAAGCCCTGGATCTTGTTAGGAATAATGCTGAGCGAGCATTTGCTAGAAGCCAGTGATGTCGCTGTCATAATTACTGTATTATCATTCTCATGCGCCTCCATTCTCAACTTCTCCGTACCATTCAGAAATACATTAAGCATGCTCCTTTTGTCTTCACTTAACCCGTTTGTTAAATGTCAGGCAGAGTCCTTACCTAAGACAAATATGCAGGACCGCTCCAATCCCAGAACTACTGACATCCAGGCACAGATAACTCAGCTGGGTATGTGGCATAGGGAAAGACCACACGCCGAGAGCTGTTAACAAGGCCCTCTCTGATCCTCTAGGCTAGACATTGTGTTACGGAGCAGGATGGCCTCTTGTGTGGCAATCAATCTTTCCCCTTCTCTGGAAGCTTGTAGATGAGAGGCCATTTTTGTTAGGAGATTCTGGTACAGACTATCAGAACTTTTTAATGCTAAATGTCTTATTTCTAAAAGGAAACCAACAAGTCATGAAGTTTAGAAGCTATTATTAAAATAGAATTGGTGGAATGAGTTAAATATAAGAAGTTGATAACATTTCTGCTTTCTTTTGGGGTTTTCTTCTGAATCAGAAATGCGAGTCTTCCCTCCATTCATGTGCAATTCACCCCTTGGCTGTCAGACCCTTAGAGGTTTTAGTGTTAGTGAACACATGCTCTTTTATGCATCTTCATACTCTCAGATTCGAGATCATTTATTGCTTCAAAATAGAAATTTTATATCCACAAGGGCATCCTACCAACATAGAACTCTACCAGAATATCCCAAATCTGCTTTAAAATTTGCATTTGCTTAAAATATTTAATTTAGAGGAGATCAGCTGCTTTCCCACTAAATGTTGTAGCTCTGGATATTATATGTCTACTAAAATATATAGGAGGGTATGTGAAATCTTTAGAATAGGAGACCTTAGAACAAACCTAATTTAGCTGCATTATAAATAATAATGAAGCTGCTTCCTAATTAGAAGCTGTTTCCCCAAACAAAGGGACCACAGTCATTTATTTTTGTAGCTCCTTAAAAAAATCAGTTCATCAGCATATCTGAAATCCATATACTAAAACTGGCAGAAAATCAAGATATTAATTTTATATGTGAGGAGAAAGTCCCTAGCGCATTCCATTTAAATATCTACATCTTGGATTCATTTCAGGTCCTGATTTAAAATCGGGGATTCAATATTTTACAGCAGATTATAGGGTGGAAAGCAGAGAATTAGATGAGACGTTTTCTGACTTGTGTATTATATCTTCGATGAGCCGAAGGCTTGCTTGCATGTAGATTCATGTCCAACTTGATTTCCCCATTGGATTTGTCTCAGATAGCACAGCGAGAAGCCAGCAGTCTGACCCCCAGGGAAGAGGTCAGAGAGCATGCTTGGCAGAGGGAGAGGCAACAGGGGACTGGGACTGAGAGTCAGAAATGACGAAAGAAATGAACGAAGGACAGGAAGGGTGAAAGTGGGGGAGCAAGGGAAGAAGAACGTGAGAAAGAAAGGAGAGAGAGGGACAGAGAATCTTCCCATTCAAGGGAATGGGGTATACTGTCAGAAATAACATACTGGGTGTCGCCACCAACACGATCACCTTGGCTTTTCCCATTTAAATGCTCTTTAAGCCTTCCCTTGTAATTAATAGGAATTGCTACATAAGTAAGAATTTTCAGAAGGACTTCTGCTAAGTATTGAAACATAAAAGAAAAATATTGGCCTTTCATCATCTCCTAAAGGGGGGAAACACCCATGATTTATGTGTGTACTTTCGAATCAAAACCCTCTTTTAAGTCTCTGGGAACTGATCATAAATAGAACCTAAGACCAATCTCTTCAAATAATAAAATAGTGGGAGAAAAGGAGATAATGCATCCTCCCCATTGAAGCACTTGGACTGCATTGTGAAGAGCGGTTCACGTAAGTGCTGCTAAATTAGTTCTAACAATGCAAGGCATTAGAATTTGTGCAGTGAGGTTTTCCTGGGTAGATGCCACTGCTGGTCCAGCAATAAAAGGAAACTCTCCAAGTGCTGTTTCCCGAGGCCGATGGTCATGCACCCTTCTTCTCTTGGTGTCCCTTGGAACTGACAGTGTGAGGCCTACCTCTCAAGGAACTCAACTTCCCATACTTTCCAATGGAGGAGAAGATGGATTATTTTATGAGTCAGTGCTGCTACTAAAGCTGAGCAGGTTATTTCCTGGAGTGCAGAGTTTTGATGGACATTCAAAGAGAGATAAGCAGCATCCACTTAAGGCCAGGGAAGCATCCTTTGAGATAACTGATAAATAGAAAGCAGAAAGGCCGTGTGTACAACTACTCTCTACATGAATTCTTCCCATTGTTGTCTGGGACTTCGGAAGACAGGCTAGAGAGATGAAAGGTAAGTAGCTGTCTGCACTGATGTCAACAGTTCCGGATTTGGAATTCTATTGTAAAGGCCAATAGCAGGGGACTTTTACCTAGAGATGGTATCAGATTGGCCCCTAAATTTTATTGGAGTGTTCCAGGCTTAGCTCATAGCCTTCTCTTTTTGCTATGTGTAAAATCTCCAGGTCCTGACTGCTTAAACATAATCTATGCTGATGTGATGGCTGCAAGGTGCTTAGATTTGCTCAGTCTATGGTGAACACCATAGATCTGTCCATGTGTTATTTATTATAGTTAATTACTAGCAAATGCTTGCACTTGAATGTGTGATCGTTGCTTCCAAATTAAATCCAAAATGGAGTTGCAGGTGTACTGCTCCCTCAAGCCAATGACCCTTGTGCTGTTTTTCTCTCTTTATAATTACAACCTGCCCGAGTGACTCAGGCTGAAAACTTCGGCATCATTGCTGACTCCCCCTGGCTCCTCTCCGTCTTCACAATGAGTTCATCAGCTAGTCATTTTGGCCAGACCTCTAAAATATAACATAAGTCCATATGCCCTTTCCACCTCCCATAGTCTCTCTCTTCCTTCTCCACCATCTCTTCTTCCTCCTTCCTTCTCCTCCTCTACTGCTTCTTTTTTCCATCCTCCCTCCACCTCCTCCTCATGTATGTGTTTACAGATGCACACACATGTATATTGCATCTGTAGAAGCCAAAGGATACCTTGGGCCATTCTCCGTACGTCTCTCACCATGTCTGATTTTGAACAAGTCTCTCTCATCTCTGGCTTGCAGGGAGCTACTGCAGTCTTTTCTATATATTTATTGCTTTCATTGTTTGATCCGTGTGCTCCATTCTCCTCATAGTAGCCATAGGATAATTTTAAAATGCAATTAGTGTAAGTTTACATTGAAGGCCCTTTCTGTGGAATACAAAGATCAAGACTTTTGAAATCTGACTTCTTCTAGTACCACCGTCTTCCTTCTTTATATCCCACTCAATAGGGACGATTTCTTCTTTCGTTTGTCTTCCGTGTGTTACCCACCACAATGGGCTCCTTCTCAGAAATCAGTTTGCAGGGGCTGAAGCTGTAATCAATGGTAGAGTGATTGCCTAGCAGGGTGATTACCCCCGAGCTCCATCCCCATCACAGGAAAAAATGCTTTCAGGGTGCGATTCCAGTGTTTAAGTCTTTTCCTTCCTTGTCAGCTGACTCCACATGAGCCCAGCCGCCTCACTTCATGGCGGCGGTCACGGCCTTCATCACCACCTGAGATAGCCTTCTTTGTAAGCATGTCTTTCTGGCCGTTTGGGTACCTGCTCCTACCATTACTGCAGGCTTTGGGTTGTGAAAATCGCTGATACCCAGATGATCTTGTTCCTGTCAGACCTCGGTGAAATTAGAACTGAGAGATAACAGAGGAGGGGAAGAAGTCATGCCTGCGTGCTTTAGAAAAAGGCCATTTAAAGCGCTTCCTAAAATTGATTCTTTTCTGCATGTATCTGGTGCTCTGCACACCTCACATCTATGAGAGTTTTTTGGAACACACTTTATCCTAAAAGAATGTCACAATCGAGACAAGACGCGTAGGACAGATGGCCCATCAGACAACAAACAGTACCTCTACTGATGAGTTTACAACTCCTATCTTGGGTCTTCAAAATCAACAAACTTTGTATCCAGTTCACTTGTGTAAATTTTCCTTTTGTCCCAGCCTTCTTGAACATGTTTATAATTTGTTATGTCACATATTTTTGCATTGTAATACTTGGCTATTCCTTCACCCAATCTTCCTCCTCCTCTTCTTCCTTTTTATTGTCTTCTTTTTTCTCCTCCTCCTCTTCTTCCTCTTCCTCTTCCTCCTTCACTTTCTCTATATGTCTCTATAGCTCAATTGTTATTTAGACTAATAAGAATGCAGAAGAATTTTTTTTTTGCTCAGGACAGCCCTGAAACAATGTAGGTGTTCCATAAATGAGAAGTTTGTAAATTTATCAGAATGTAATTTACCTAATCGCATGGACAGACAGCATGACAGGAAGTTCAGGATAACCTTTGAGTATTAATTATGGGTAGCAGCAACACGTGCTGCATTGAAAAGGAATAGAAATGCAGAAGGAGGGACCTGGGGGTGTACATAGGAAAAATGGGGTGCAGGCAAGAACTGGCACAGACACACTGCTGACATGAAAAGTCAAGCCTACAACTGCCCAAAAGATCCCATTACCTCTGAAAAAAAATTTTAAAGCTTCTTGGTTTGTCCCTAAAGTCACATAGTTTTCATACTCTACTGGACAAATCCAATCATTGTGAAATGGTCTTGTGATTTCCCTCCTTCATTAAGAAAATAAAAGTTGACCTTAACCCAATATGTGTCTCATTATTGCTATACTCGCTTTTGCAGCAAAATTTATAAAAAGAGATTATTGATGCAACCCGTCCCTTCCCAGTTCTTGGTATTACATAATCTGTATTTTTAAAATTTTTTAAATTGTTTTTATTGAGCGATATGTTTTTCCCACTCCTGTTCCTTTGTTTCTTCTCTCCTTTCTCTTCCGCCCTGCTCCCAATTCTCTGGAGCTGTAGACTGTATTCTGGTTATCCTTTGCTTTGCTTTATATCTTCTATCTGCTTATGAGTGAGTACATACCGTGTTTGTCTTTCTGAGTCTGGGTTACCTCATTCAGGATGTTTTTTTTCTATTTCCATCCATTTGCCTACAAATTTCATGATGTCATTTTTTTACAACTGAGTAATATTCCATTGTGTAAATGTACCACATTTTCTTTATCCCTTCTTCTGTTAAGGGACATCTCGGTTGTTTCCAGGTTCTGACTATTATGGATAATGCTGTTGTGAATATTGTTGAGCAAATGTCCTTGTGGTATGATTGAGCATCCTTTGGGTATATGCCCAAGAGTGGTATTGCTAGGTTTTGAGGTAGATTGATTCCCAATTTTCTGAAAAACCGCCACACTGATTTCCAGAATGGCTGTACAAGATTTCACTTCCACCATCAATGAATGCATGCTCTCCTGACTCTACACATCCTCTCCAGAATGAGTTGTCCTCAGTGTTTTTGACCTTAGCCTTACTGATAGGTGTAAGATGGTATCTTGTCATCATTTTGATTTGCATTTCCCTGATGATTAAGGATGTTGAGCAATTTCTTAAGTGTCTTTTGGCCATTTGAGTTTCTTCTGCTGAGAATTCTCTGTTTAGTTCTCCACTCAATTTTTAAATGGAATTTTTTGGTATTTGGTTGACTAGTTTCTTGAGTTCTTTATGTATTTTGCAGATCATCCCTCTGTTAGATGTAGGGTTGGTAAAGATCTTTTTCCATTCTGTAGGCTGTCATTTTGTCTCGTTTACCATGTCCTTTGCCTTAAAGAAGCTTCTCAGTTTCAGGAGGTCCCATTATTGATTGTTGCTCTCAGAGTCTGTGCTACTGCTGTTGTGTTTAGGAAATGGTTCCTGTGCCAGTGCACTCAAGACTGTTTCCAACTTTCTCTTCTAACCGGTTCAGCGTAACTGGCTTTATGTGAGGTCCTTGATCCACGTGAACTTGGGTTTTGTGCAAGGTGATAGATAAGGATTTAATTGCAATCTTCTACATGTTGACATCCAGTTATGCCAGCACCATTTGTTAAAGATTTTTTTTTCCTTTTTCCATTGTACTGTTTTGGCTTCTTTGTCAAAAATCAGGTATTCATATGTGTGTGGATTAATGTCAGGGTCTTCAGTTTGATTCCCTTAATCCATGTGTCTGTTTTCAGGCCAATACCTAACTGTTTTCATTATTATACTTCTATAATAGAGCTTGAGGTCACAGATGGTGATGCCTCCAGAAGGTCATTTTTGTACAGGATTGGTTTTAGCTATTCTGGGTTTTTTGTTTTTCCATATGAAGTTGAGTAATGTTCTTTCAAGGTCTGCGAAGAATTGTGTTGAGATTTTGATAGGGATTGTATTGAATCTGTAGATTGTTTTTTTTATCAAGATTGTCATTTTTATTATGTTGATCCCACCTATCCAAGGGCATGGGAGATCTTTCCATTTTCAGATGTCTTTTTCAATTTCTTTCTTTAGAGACTTATAGTTCTGGTCATACAGGTCTTTCACTTGTTTGATCAGAGTTACTCCAAGATATTTGTGGCCATTGTAAAGGGTAAAGTTTCTCTGATTTCTTTCTCAGCTGATTTATCACTTATGTATAGTAGGGCTACTGATTTCTTTTGAGTTAACCTTGTATCCTGCCATATTACTGAAGGTGTTTATCAGTTGAAGCTCCCAGGGAGTTTTCGGAGTCATTTATGTATACTATCATATCATCTGCTAAAAGTGGTAGTTTGACTTCTTCATTTCTAATTTGTATGCCTTTGATCTCCTTTTGTTATCTTATTGCTCCAACTAGAACGTTGAGTGCAAGAGTGAATAGATATGGAGAGATGGGACAGCTTTGTCTTTTTCCTGATTCTAACTTTGAGTTTCTCTGCATTTAATTTGAGGTTGACTGTCGGCTTGCTGTAAATGGCTTTTATTATGTTTAGGTATGCTCCTTGTATCCCTGATCTCTCCAAAACCTTTGTCATGAAGAGGTGTTGGATTTGTCAAAGGTTTTTCGGCATGTAATGAGATGATCATCTGTTTTTTTCTTTCAGTTTGTTTATATGGTGGATTACATTGACAGATTTCCCTATGTTGAGCCATGCCTGCATCTCTGGAATGAAGCCTACTTGGTTATGGTGGATGATCTTTTGATGTGTTCTTGGCTTCAGTATTATATTGAGTATTTCCATATCAATGTTCACTGGGAGATTGGTTCTGTAGTTCTCTATCTTTATTGCATCTTTGTGTGCTTTGGGTATCAGGGTAACTGTAGCCTTGAAAAAGAAGTTTGACAATGTTCCTTCTGTTTCTATTGTGTGGAACAATTTGTTAAGTATTGGTATTAGCTCTTCTTTAAAGTTCTGGTAGAATTCTGCACTGAAGCCATCTGGTCCTGGGCTTATTTTGGTTGGAGACTTTTAATGACTGGTTTTATTTCCTTAGGGGTTATAAACCTATTTAAATTGTTTATCTGACCTTGATTTAATTTTGCAATGTGGTATCTATCCAGAAAATTGTACTTTTAAATTTTACAATTTTGTAGAACGCAGATTTTTGAAGTATGACCTGATGATTCTCTGGATTTCTTCAGTGTCTGTTCTTATGTCCCCTTTTTGTTTCTGGTTTTGTTAATTTGATATTCTCTATCTGCCTTTTGGTTAGTGTGGATAAGGGTTTGCCTATCTTGTTGATTTTCTCAAAGAACCAAATCATTGTTTTACTGAATTTTTGAATTGTTCTCTTTGTTTCTATTTTATTGATTTCAGCTCTCAATTTTATTATTTTCTGGCAACTATTCCTCCTGGGTGAGCTTTTTGTTGTTGTTGTTGTTGTTGTTCTAGAGCTTTCAGGTGTTCTGTTAACTCATTAGTATGGGATTTCTCCAATTTCTTTATGTAGACATTTAGTGCTATGAATTTTCTTCTTAGTACTGCTTTCATAGTGTCCCATAAGTTTGGGTATCTTGTACATTCATTTTCTTTGATTTCTATGAAGTCTTTAATTTCTTTCTTTATGTCTTCCTTGACCCAGGGGTGGTTCAGTTTGGCAATATTCAGTTTCCATGAATTTATAAGCTTTCTGGAATTTGTGTTATTGTTGAATTCTCACTATATGCCATGGTGATCTGATAAGATACAGGGGCTATTCCAATTTTTTTGTACCTGTTGAGGTTTGTTTTGTGAATGAGTATGTGGTCAATTTTAGAGAAGGTTTCATGAGGTGCTAAGAAGAGGTATAATCTTTTATGTTTGGGTGGGATGTTCTATAGATGTATGTCAGTCATTTGTGTCGTGACATCTGTTAGTTCTCTTATTTCTCTGTTAAGTTTCTATCTGGCAGACCTACGCAGTGGTGAGAGTAGAGTGTTGAAGTCTTCCACTATTAGTTTGTGGGGCCTGATGTGTGATTTAAGCTTTAGCAACGTTTCTTCTTACAACTGTGGGTGCTCTTGTATTTGGGGCATACATTTTCAGAATTGATAACATCTTGATGGATGTTTCCTGCTACAACTATGAAAAGGCCTTCTTCATCTCTTTTGATTACCTTTAGTTTGAAGTCTATTTTGTTAGATATTAGGATAGCTATACCAGCTTGTTTCTTAGATCTATTTGCTTGGAAAATCTTTTCCCAACCCTTTACTCTGAGGTAATATCTGTCTTGAGGTATATCTCGTATACGCAGCTAAAGGATGGATTTTGTTTTTATAGCCAATTTGTTAGCCTGTGCCTTTTTATAGGCAAACTGAGTCCAT
>LOJH01000265.1:29647-43784 GCA_001685095.1 Ellobius talpinus | reverse complement strand
GATATTAAGAGATATTAATGACCAGTGATTGTTAATTCCTGTTATTTTTGTTTTTGCTGTTGGTGGTAGTACTGTGTGTGTTTCCCTTCTTTGGGATTTGCTAGTGTGGGATTACATATTGCGTGGGTTTTTTGGGTGTGGCTAACTTCCTTGGGTTGGAGTTTTTCTTCTAGTGCTTTATGTAGGACTGGATTCATAGATAAATATTTTTTAAATCTGGTTTTGTCTTGAAATATCTTGTTATCCCTGTCTACAGTGATTGAAAGCTTTGCTGGGTATAGTAGTCTGGACTGGCATCCTTAGTCTCTTAGTTTCTGCATAATGCCTGTCTAGGACCTTCTGGCTTTCAATGTTTCCATTGAGAAGCCAAATATAATTCTGATAGATCTGCTTTTATATGTCATTTGGCCTTTTTCATTTGCAGCTTTTAATATTCTTTCTTTATTCCATATGTTTAGTGTTTTGATTGTTATGTGGCAAGGAGACTTTTTTTGATCCAATCTATTTGGTGTTCTGTAAGCTTCATGTACTTTTAATAGGCATATTCTTCATTAGGTTGTGAAAGTTTTTTTCTATGGTTTTGTTGAATATATTTTCTGTGCCTTTGAGCTGGACTTCTCCTTCTTCTATCCCTATTATTRTTAGGTTCAATCTTTTCATGGTGTTCCAGATTTCCTGGATATTTTATATTAAGAATTTGTTGGATTTAACATTTTCTTTGACTGATAAATCTATTTCCTTTATCGTATCTTCAATGCCCAAGATTCTCTCTTCCATCTCTTGTATTCTATTTATGCTTACATCTGTAGTTCCTGATCATTTACTCAGCTTTTCCATTTCCAGATTTCCCTTAGTTTGCATTTTCTTTGTTTCTATTTCACTTTTTAAGTCCTGAACTGTTTTCTTCACCTGTTTGATTGCCTTTTCTAGTTTTCTTTAAGGAATTTATTGATTTCTTCTAATTTTTATTTGTCTTTTCTTCTTTGTCTTTAAGGGAATTTTTATTTCCTTTTAAGGGCCTCAATCACCTTCATAAAGTCATTTTTAAGATCATTTTCTTCTGCTTCATCTGCATTGGGATGTTGAGGTCTTGCCATTACAGAATCACTAGTTTCTGGTGGTGTCATATTGCTCTTTATGCTATTGAGTGTATTCTTTCACTGTTGTCTACCCATCTCTTCCTCCAATCGGTTCAGGCAGAACCTGGACTTCACAGGGTCCGTCTTAGTCTAGTTGGTGCAGTTGGAGGCTGTGGCTCCATTGATCACTCCTCCAGGAGCCGACAGGACAGAGCCTCATGTGATGGCTCCTTCAGGTGCAGGTGGGCCCATGGCTCAGGTGCTCACTCCTCTGGATGCAGATGGAATCACAGCTCTGGTGGTTGCTTCTCTTGGGGCCCGTGGGTCTGTGGCTCTGGTGGTTGCTGATGCAGCAGGATATGTCTGTCATACAGAGAGGATGGCACTGGATGCTGGCTGGGACACAGGTGCTCTTTCCCAGAGGGACTTCTTAATCTAGCTCCTGCAAGCTGCTGCTGTCAATGATTTTAGACTGTCAGAACTGCCACCACACTCCCTCTCTGATGCTTCTGGCAGGAGCTGGAGCAGGCACTGCCATGCTCCCTCCCTTGCTTTCTCTCTGATGCTTTTGGGCCATGCTCAGGGCCTCTGCTATGCTCCCTCTCTCTCTGATGCTTTCAGGCTGAGCTTGGGGCTATGCACCCTCTCTCTCTGTGTGATGTTTTTACCATAATTTGTAATTTTATAGATGCACCAAAATTGCTTGAGGAACAGAGAAACTCCACCTAGTGATTCTTTAGTCCATGTCTGAGTCTTCTTTCCAATATCTCTTGGCCATTTTCTGACCTTTTTATATTTTCTCTGTCTCCTCTCTCTGTATTCCTCATTTCCTTTAACTCAAAGTATTCATGTGCATAGGACTCTGAGCTTAGGACTATCTCTTCTTTTATCTTCACTCGTTTCCCTGGTGGCTTCATAGCTTTTACTTTAATCTGTACAATCTCACATTTTTGTTTCCTCCCCTGACTTTCCCGTCATGTCTATTCATCATCTCTGCCCTTGTCTATACAATAAATCTCACAACATTGTAGCATTCAAAACGAAACTTCTGAATTTTTATATTCAAGTGTTCTCTGCTATTGTCTGCAGCTAAGGAAAATGTTGACTTTTCTACTGCAGATTCAACTGCTTGAAACCCTTCTGAGCCTCCCTTTCAACATCTATCCCATGGTGACACTACTTTTAAACTATCCCATCAGTGTAAAGTGTTTCTCCACAGTTGCCTTGGCTCGACCGCTGTCCTTTTCCTGGCATGTTTCAGTTTCCTCTGAATCTCCACTCCCTTCCATCCTGTCCAGTTAGACTATATTTAGCAAGGTATCCAGAGTGAGCCTTTAAAAGCTGAGTCGGCCCAGATCACTACTTGGCTCAAAACAATGCTCCTCTTCTTGCTGGAGGGTAAAATGAAAGTCCCTACAAAGAACTCTGAAACTTTATTTCCCCACAGAGTGACGTTCTTGAGAATTTTACTCATTGCTCACAGTGTCCCCTGGCACCCGGTAGATATACAACAAAAGTTTTCTATATCCGGAAATAAAAAGCCAAACAGACCAAACTCCAGATAGCTTAGAAAGGGAGACAGGGTATTACTGTATACCAATATACCAAATTTCTCAGAAACTCCCAGTGGAGTCATGTCCGCATAGACCTTTTTAATAACTGATTCTTCCCATTGCAGTGTCTTGCTCATCGCTGTCTGTCCCCATGACCTGTTCTCTTGCTCTTTTATCCCATTCCAGCCATCCTGCCCTTCTTAGTGTTTGTCAAGCACGTTCCTGCTCTGGGGCTTTGGCACTTATTGCTCCAGCTGTATGATAAGCCTGCTTACCCTGCTGTCCAAGGCATCTGTTTCTTCAACTCCATCAGTCCTTGGCCCGAGCAAGTTTTTTTTTTTCTCCCAGTAGTTCCTTCCTGAACTCCCTTAATTCCCAGTTATACCAGCTTCCCTTTTATCTTTCCTGGAAGGATCGGTTTTTATCTAGCTGATAACACTGACCTCTAGAGAGGTAAACTCTTTAGGCCCTTTTGTCTGTCTGGCATTCCCACCTGTGCCTGGTGCGTAGGAGGCTCCTGTACCTCTGGGCTGTAACAGACAAATGGGGGCACAAGTGAAGGCACTCCAAGAGGCAGGAGTCTCAGCCTCACTTGAAGAAGGCTTTGGAAGGCAGGTATCTCAGAGATTGTCCATGGGTATTCATGCATCTCTTCTATTTTTTGATTGTGAACCTTCCCTTTAATGGCTGAACCATTGCTCCAACCCGATTTATATCTCTCTTTATGTATTTATTTATTGACACACAAGAATCGGCAGGACAACTCTCTGAGCTGCTATTAATGATTGTTGAAGAATCAAAGAGAAGAGGTTCTGAAATACAATGCTTTCGTTGTTGTTGTTTCTTAAGCTGTCTTTCTTGTCTTTAAGACAGGGTATACCAAGACTCAGGAAACGTTACATTGGCTCACTTACCACTAAGCAAGAGTTCAGAATTGATCATTTTAATCTATGTCTATCTACCAGGTGAGGCTGGCCACCGAGATCAAATCTGAGCACAGATGATCCTAGACTCAAGATGGGGCTGTGTCCCAATAGAACCATTGTCAGCAGACAACATTGTGAATCAAATGCATTTAATGTCCCTACCCTACTGAAAACCAAAACTTGGCTACAACGACCTTAAATATGCTTATAATACATCAGCCCATAGTTAGACAAGGCCATTCAAAACAAAGCCCATTTTAGATGAAGTGTTGAATATTTCAGGTAATTCACTGAATAATGTATGGCAAGTGAAGAACAGAATGGTTGCGTGGTAAGATTTTCTACCTCATAGAGTAGAAAAATGGAAGCTGAACTGTTGTCAAGTTGGGGACCAGAGGAACATTAAGAACAAGTTGTGTTAGACTACATTAATTTCTTATTTGCTTTACTGAAAACTAGAATGTCAGAGAAATATGAGAGACAGAGTCTATTTGCATTTTAGCAAGCCACTGATGAAAAATTTTGCTTTATTGTCTTATGGATAAGATGAGGAAAAATAAGCTAGACCTTGCATAATTACATGGATTAATGGTTTGTTTAACAATTAAAATGATTGCCATCATCTTAGATAGAAATTCTACTCAGAAAGTCTTAATCAGCTCTCCATGTTTGGTAAGCATTTTCTGTTCCTTCATTTTCTCCTCAAAGTAGTGATCTGTAACATCTCAGAGCTCTCTCCTTGGTCCCAATCAGCATATCAACTAATATCCTTTTATCAATATTTCAAATTTCATGGCAAATGCATTAAAGATTGAATCAAAATAAAATGTTATCAGGCCGGTTTGCACTATTAGCTGCCACTAGCAAGGCTGGGCACGAGGTCCCATCCAATTTTATCAGTTCAATGGCAACATATGTTGCTCAGCGGTAGTCTACTTGCAAAGACGTAGACATTTGACCAGAGGAGGTGGCATTGATGGTTTACAAAAGGTAGAAGCCAGAGATAGATGGGCAGATGTGTTTCATGTGCTTTCACTTGGTCATCTTCTAGAATGTCATTCTATTCCGCATGGTCAAAATGACCTGCTCTTATGTCAGGTCCTATAAAGTCCAAGGAAAGTGATTTTTCCTTTTCCTTTTATACAAGTATTTTTAATTTTTATATAACAAAATAAATTCCTTTCCCTTGGAAGGATATCACCATAGGAGTTAACACATGCCTAATTTTTGAATAAATCATGCTTGGTTCTATGGCCAGAGAGGTTAGACTTCCTGTTTCTTCAAGCTTGCTTTGTGCAGTTCTGTAGATGGAAGTTTCTGATCCGCTGGGTCCCTCAGCTATTCAGTCCCAAAGAAACATACAGATGTTTATATTAATTATAATATGTTTGACCTATTAGCTCAGGGTTATTATTAACTAGATCTTACCACTTAAATTAACCCATAATTCTTGTCTATGTTTAGCCGCATGGCTTGGTTCCTTTTCTCAGTAAGGCATTCTCATATTGGTTCCTCTGCATCTGGCTGGTGATTGACTCTCTGCCTTTCCTCTTCCCAGAATTCTCCTAGTCTGGTTGTTTACCCTGCCTATACTTCCTGCCAATCAGCATTTAATTAAACCAATATGAGTGACAAATATTTACAGTGTACAAAAGCATTATCCCACANTTAAATTAACCCATAATTCTTGTCTATGTTTAGCCGCATGGCTTGGTTCCTTTTCTCAGTAAGGCATTCTCATATTGGTTCCTCTGCATCTGGCTGGTGATTGACTCTCTGCCTTTCCTCTTCCCAGAATTCTCCTAGTCTGGTTGTTTACCCTGCCTATACTTCCTGCCAATCAGCATTTAATTAAACCAATATGAGTGACAAATATTTACAGTGTACAAAAGCATTATCCCACAGCACAGTACCATTTTGGATTGCTGTCACAGAGCCTGCCTTAGCATGTATCAGAGGTACCACTCACCCACAATTGCCCAGTGCTGCTGGGTTACTGCCCAGTTAAACATTCCCTTCTTGGTTCTCCTGTCTCCTATTCTTAGTCATTTTTCAGAGACCTTTGACAGTTACTTAGGTATTTTTCCAAGGATTTTGATTTATAATGACTAGAAAAGAAAATATGGGATGTGTTTGACCTCAACTACAATTGAGGTCACAATGATTTCTTCCTAAATGCTTGCAAAGGTACTCCTTAATTATGTTCCATTCTATTAGTGAGAACTTTATGACAGAGTTACATTTCCTACCAAGGGAAAGCTAGAAAAATGCATCCCATGAGTACTGGTAATCAGAAAAGGTAAAACCTTCTCTCTCTATATATAATACAATATAGTCTGCTGTAGGGATGTTAGTAAACAGTATGATCAAAGAAGATTGGAGAGATGGTTCAGTGCTTAAGAGCACTGGCTGCTCTTCTAGAAGACTCAAGTTCTATTCCTGGCATCCATAGGGCAGCTCACAACCATCTGTAACTCCAGTTCCCCGTGATCCAAAGTCTTCTTCTGGCCTCTGAGGGTGGTGGACACACACGTTATATAGGCATATATGCAGTCAACACCCGAACCTGAAAATAAATAAATAATACATATTTTAAAAATATGATATGATCAATTTGTCTAAAAAAATGAAGCAGCTACTAAGAGTCCATTTTATATGTCTCTGAGTCTGAAATAGTAGGCTAGGTGGAACCTGGTTCTGCCTCGGTCTTCAAACAGTGACTCTAATTGTATTGTGCTTCCAGATCACTGTGTTAAAATAACTGGCAGGACAGTTAATGGGAGGAAGATATATTTTGGCCTGTAGTGTCAGGGTTCCAGTCCATGCTAGTGTGGAAGATATGATGATAGAACAGCTCATTCTGTGTTGATAGGAGCTTGCAGGTGTGGTCTGCTCATGATACTGGAGTGATTTATTCTGTGTTAATGGGAGCTTTGCAGACTTGGTCTACTCACATGGTAACAGGTATGAATCAGAGAATGCAAGCTAGAACCAGAAGCACTGATAACTGTCAAAGGCCTACCTCTAGTGACCTAATTCTAGCAGCCAAGTCCCATCTCTCCACGGCCTTAAACACGGTATGACAAGATGAGGACACAGCAGTTATAATATGAGCTTGAAGGGGACATTCCAGATTCAAGACACAGTATTCTACCTCAAATCCCAGTAGTCTCATGGCCATTCAGTCCAACATCAAATGCCCTCCTAGGCTTAAGAGTTTCAACAGTGTTCAGAAATTTCTTTTGAGATTCAAGGCGAGTTTGTAACTGTAACACTTGGTAAAATTTGGAAAGCAAATGGTACACTTCTAATATATAATGTCACAGTATTTGTGTTCTGAAAGGGTTAAATAGAAGAGTAACAAGAAAAGACCAGATGGGGTAGACATTAAATGCTACAGTTTTATGTCCAACATCAGGTCATGTGGTGGCATAATCTCTTTCAGTGCTCTCAAGATGCAATGCTTCCATGACCTTGGTATTTGCAAAGCATGTGCTCTCTCTCTCTCTTTTAATTTGGCTTCCCTTAGTAACTGAACTGTATGTTTCTTTGACTAATGTCTCATGTGCTTTGCATCTTCAATATCATAGGGTCTTATTTGCAATGTAATATTTATCTTCAGAATTCTACATATTGCTTTCTTAGGATCTTCTTGCAGGCATCTGATCCCTGCTCATACTGCCTGACTTCATCAGCTTTTTGTTTGTTTGTTTGTTTTGCATCTTGGTACATACTCCATAATTCAGGAACTCTTACTGTCTGCATGCCACCAAAAACTAGCACCATGTGGAAGTAGACACAGCACAGCATATATAGAAAAGAGACCACTACTCCTCAGAGCCAGAATGAAGAATGTGGAAATTTAGGTAGGGAATTTCTTTGGAAAATGTAATTACTTTCCTTTCTAGCATGAGGGAAGGTTGTAGACAGAGTGAATTTTCATTGCAACTGAGAACTCGGGACACTATTACCTAATTCACAACTAAAACTAAAGGGATTTCATAAGACTCACAGATAAACCAAAAGTCATTGAGATTATGGGTATTCATACAGCAGAGGGAGAGACAGACAGACAGAGACAGAGACAGAGAGTGAGAGAGGGGGTCATCTTGAGATTTTTAGTATGGAAGAGAGGAATGACTTCATATATAAGGACATAGAAGAAAATATTGAATTCCAAAGATTTAGGAAAGGTCTCAAATAATGACAATGGAGACATTGAGCTGAAGAATATGTGTTAGGATTAACACACATAAGCATTTGTACACATGCATGCATGCAAACACACACACATACACACACACATACACACACATACACATTGGCCCCCAAAATGACAAAAAGACTGCTAAATGTCTTCCAGTCCCAGAAGGAACAAATCCAGACTTTTACTCAAGGCCTTGCACAACTCTGAAGAGGTAAAAAGTTAGTTTACAGCAAATGAAAAGGTGAGATGCTCTCACATCCCACCCCAGCTTCCATGTCTCCCTTTTCTTCCTGTAGGCTTCGAATCTGGGGCCAACCCCAGCTGAGGAAGAGGGGCAGCTGCTGTTAGATAAAATTGGCAGTTTTGATTAATATCTTGAGCTGGGTATTTTAATTACTGAGCACAGTCTATATTTTGTGGCTTACAGTGACCTTAGGAATGCCAATTATCTAAGACTGAAAAAAATACCCCAGGTTCGTTATAGAGAGAGGAGTTTTCCTCTCTAATCACATTTTAATGGGAAAATAGGAAACAAAATACTGTTGCATTTCAATGGCACCACAAATCATAGTTCATCTATACGGCAGTTACAGGTGTGCAGTATTTTAGAGGCAGAAATAAGAGAAAAATATTATCTTATTCACTTACATAGGAAATGTAGCCATTCATGGGTGCCATACACACAAACAATATAGAAAGGACCTAATTATAATAGTGTGAGCATAAGGAGCTTCAGAAGGATTGTGTGACTGTGTTCCCAGAATGAAGGGCTGTTACAAGAAAGGAGCCTGAACTTGTGGTCTAATTGATTTTGTAGGCAGAGGTGTCAAAGCATTATATTTAACATGAAGGTTTCTTTGATAGACATGACCCCTGATAGGATGTGTTGCCTTGGGCAATGGTAAACATTGCACTATTGGAGCTACTCAGGTTCATGAGTATGGTGGTTTGAAAGAAAATGGGCCCCAAAGGGAGTGGTACTAACTGTTAGGAGGTGTGGCCTTGTTGGTGGAAGTGTGACACTGTGAGAGGGGGTGGTCTTTGAGGTCTCTTTTGCTCAAGCTTCCCTCAGTGTGACTTTCAGTCCACTTCCTGTTGCCTCTGAGTCAAACTGTGGGACTCTGAGCTCCAGCACCGCATCTGCCTGCTCACTGCCATGCTCCCCACCATGATGATAATGGACTGAAACCTCTGAGACTGTAAGTGAGCCCTTTCAATTAAGTGTTTTCATTTATAAGAGGTGCCGTGGTCATGGTGGCTCTTCATAGCAATAGAAACCTAAGACAATGAGTGACATTGGGGAAGCTGTTTGCAGAGGGACCCAAGCAGTGCAAGCATGGTTGAAATGGTTGGATTTTTAAGGCTCTTCAAACTTAATATTATAAGTTTCCATATAATTGATTTATTTATCTCACTATTATCTATCTACCATCATCTGTATATCTATCTTATCTATTTATTTGCAACATCTCATCTGTCTATTGATCCATCTACCACCTATCATTTATCACCTACCTATGTATATAAGCTCAGTATTCAGATGTACTTATTCAGCATAAAAACTATACTATCAAGTTTCAAAGACTTTGTTAAATTTAAAAGTGCATCCAGTCTTTTACTTAATAAGCATCCACCCTGTCTGATCGCATCTATTTGAATCTTATAGGAATGGTGTGATTGGGTAGAAACTCCAGCAGTTTCCTTTCAAATTTAGAATCTATAACTTAAAAAAATCCTTTGAATCATTAAAATAGACCTAAGTCTAAGTGATGATGACATTTGTCACTTGCTTTAAGTTGAAAAAAGGAAACTCCTCACATTCTTTATTGTCCCTGCTCTCCCATAGTGCATAGTGGCTCTGTCTGTTACTCTCCCTCTCTTGATTACCCACAAGGTCATTATTACTTCTTCTACTAGAGACAGGCCAGCTTTCATTACAGCATGGAGCGGCCATTCTCTGGACACATCTTCCTGGGAACCGTGCCAAGCTGCTCCTGGTTAAGGATGCCACATGGGGTCCTCTGCGCATGGCTTTTCTTTTAACTACTTGTTTATGCCTCTTGCATCCCCCCCTCCAGGTCTCACCATAGAAGAGAGCGCATGGTGCGTGTTCGGTGGAGAAGCAGTGGGGAAATAGCAGCCTCCTCTCTTCATTTCTCATTTTGGGGGAAGCAACTGAGAGAAAATCACACTGATCTTACAAAGCAAGCCACGCAGCGTCTAAGGCACTGGGCATTGCTTTTCATTCTCATGTCTTTAATGACTGTGTGGAATGCAGACACAAACCACATAAGATCCCTGTCCGCAATGTCCCAGGAATCTGGGGGATTATGTATGGGAGAACAAATATGATATTAACAAGATATATGCATGTGGGAAATACTGTGAGTAGCAGACTGGGATCTCAGGATGGAGAGAACCAACCAAGAATAGTGAGGGTTAAGTAAATTGGGGTCATTTCAAGGCGCTTGCTCACTTGAGCACAACTTGCCTCCAAATTGCCTGAATGTCTGCCACCTTGGTGTGGTGACACTATTGTCTGCCTTCTCCAGGGCCACTGTTTTCTCCTTGCTGCCATGATTCTGTTGTCTGTGTAGTAGGGGCCCCAGCAAAAGGTGAGAATCCTGATTGGCTTAATCAAGGTTTGAATCCTGATTGTCATGGTTATCTGAATATTTTCTTGAAACAATTGATATAGGGAAGAGTGTGATGATGGGATTTTAGAGAGGTCAGGAGAAGGTTTCTGAGAAAGTTTTCTGCCGGCAAAGCTTCTGTCTCACCAACAGTTGCCAAATAAACACACTGAGGCTTATATTACAAATGTTTGGCCGATAGCTCAGGCTTATTACTAACTAACTAGCTGTTACAACTTAAATTAACCCATTTTTTTTATCTAAGCTTTATCAAGTGGTTCATGGCTTGTTACCTCATTTTGTACATGTCCTGCTTCTTCTGTGCAGCGACTGCTCTAACTCTTCCCTTCTTCATCCAAGTATCCTTGGTTTGATTGTTCTGCCTAGATCTCCTGCCTGGCTGTCAGCCAATCAGATTTTTATTAACCCAATTAGAATGACAAATCTTTACAGTTTACAAAAGGATTATTCCACACCAGTTTTCCTTCCTGTCTTCACAAAGACAGGACAGGGGAGGGAGCTCTGTGTGAGGGGTACTTGCCCAGCAATTCCCAAACTGTGGGTTCATGTTCCCAGCACCACATCAAAGCAAGACTGGTGGTGAATGTTGCAGTCCCAATGTTTGGATGACAGAGGAAGGAGCATCAGGGGTTCTAAGTCATCCTTGGTTACATATTAAGTCAAGACCAGCCTGGGCTACTTGAGATTATGTCTCAAAAATCCCAATACAAACACACACACACACACACACACACACACACACACAAAGATGTATGGGAGTAAAGACAATTTTTTTCTTCCCCCTTTATTTCAAAGTGGGTGCTGATTTTCGAGGAGGTGATGCTTGAAGTTGAGACAGATGTATCTGTACCTTACCTTGATGGGAGACATTGCAGATACTGTGGTGAATGGCAGATGGGGGAAAATCAAAGAATCTAGGGTCACCTAGTGTTTAGAGTTCTTTTTTATTTTATTTTATTTTTTTTGGCTTTTCTCTGTGTAGTTTTGGAGCCTGTCCTGGCACTAGCTCTTATAAACAAGGCTGGCCTTGAATTCACAGAGATCTGCCTGCCTCTGCTTCCCAAGTGCTGAGATTAAAGGCGTTTGCCACCACCGCCCTGCTGTGTTAGAGTCTTATGCAGGTAACAATTTCCAGTTTCGTCTTACTGGTGCACATGCTTCTTGTAACTTGGAGTTATGAACACGGCCTCTGTCTCCTGAAATATGCCTCACTGCTATGTCCCCTCCTTACTCACTGACTGGAAGATGTCATGAAGGTAATTCTGGAGCCATCACAATCACTGCCATCTCTTCGCCTGACATGAATCCTGACTGTTCCTATAGGACATGGATTCTGTTGTGATCCTTTAGAAAACACCGTTCTGTTTTGCAAATGTCACAAGCTCCAAAAGTAAGGGTGACATTCTAGATACCTGTTGCCTGGTAAACCATTAATTTTCTACTATTATGAGGGGGGAAATTTCTCCTCTGAGAAGGCTGTAGGAAACAGATTGTAATTATACCTGATTATGCCTAATAATAAGGACCATCTGGCTAAGATATCCTCTACCCTTGAGTATTGTTGCTGTGTTCTCTGCCCTTCTGGATAACTCCTTCATGTCCTCTTTTGAAGTTTTTGGCAGTAGATCCCCATGCGTCCCTCCTCTCCAATTACTCCCATCACCATGGATGAGTTCTGCATCCATAGAGATGACTCCAAGTTCCAGGAATGGGAACTCAGCCTGTTTATTGCATCGGTCCTTTTGGTGCAGACAATCTTGTTAGCAAGCTATCTTTGGGAGGCTCTTGGGCTTTCAGATGCTTCCACCACCTCCATGGCGTGACTTCTGCATAGATTTTAGTTTCCCCAGCTCAGGTCCTAGTAATTATGCATCAGAGGCAAACTGTGTCCTGCGTGAGTGCCTGACATGGGATTTGTGAGCTTACAATGGTCATTTTAGGGTTGTAGAAATACCCCAGCAATTAAAGGCACTTATTGCTCTCCTAGAAGACCCATCATCAGTTCTCCGAAGTGATCACATGATAATCCACAACGGAAAGCAACCCCAAAGCTGACACTCAGCTGCCTTTTTGTTTTAGATGAACTTGGTTGGGCAGTCCAGAATGAACAGAAAGGTGGAACCCCCACCAAGGAGGCTGGCTGAGGTCTTTCACTTTTGTAATTCTGGAGCACTAATGAGGCCATGATTCACAGGTAGGCAGAAGGCTGGAGTGTGGTGAGATGTCCCCTTGAGGACAAACAAACAGGGTTTTGGTCTCCTGTGAGTCTTACAGTGAAATCCTTCTCTCCAGCCCCCAACATTCTACCGTTAATTACTTTTTTTTTGCTTGAACTAAAAATAACATTAACAAAGTGTGACTACAGAGCAAGTTACGCTAAGATGTGTGAGCAATTTTGTCAGAAATATAAATTCTACATATTGCAGTAAAGGAAACATGGAATGTTTGCCAAGTTCATGTGAGAAATTTCTGTCTAAAAATTGTGCCAGCTTGCTAAATATAGTGTCGTTACGAAGAGCAAGGCAACCCTCTCGTTAAACCCACCTCAAGTGAGATAATGGGGCCAAACTGCCGCCCAAGCTGTTTAATACTTCTCCCCAAGAGGATTGGGAGTGGGTTAAGGAACTTTCTTCCCTTGAGCCATGATCTTTCAGTGTCTACTGCTGCTGTACCACACATACACACACACAAAAAGAGCTAGGAAATATCCATATGGCTTCCCACACCTGAGAAAAGAAAAAAAAATCACTCAGGTGCATGGATCAAACAGGGCTATCTACTGTTTCTATTTTGTTTAATATTTTTTCTAATTAAAGACTCCAAAGAGGGCACTAGAAACCCGCTGTGCATGCTCTCAGACTGCTCCAGGACTCCCGGCTCATTGCTTCCTTTTAAAGAACAAAAGTGTTAAGGAAAGAATCACACTAATGTTAGAAAACATGCAGAAGTGTTGTGTGTGATGCGAGGAAACCCAGATGTCTTCAGCTATGAGAACCGTAACCAGGGTAGGAGCAAGGGTAGGGGAAAGAGATTTGTATAGGGTTTGAGACAATGCTAAATGAGCCAGTTGCTGCTCGGGAAAGCATCTTGTGTTCTAGTCAAATATGAATCTCTCTGCTGTACTANCCTCTCCTCTGGAAGATTGTAATCTCAAACACCTGTGATGTGAATTTGTAGCGCACAGCTATTACAGCTGGGATGATGTTAAGGCTTTCGGTAATTTTATTATGGGAAGAAGAGAGGCCCTCAGTCTAAGGTGAGTGCACCTGTAAGAGAGAGATGGGCTATTTGAGATGCTGAGATGAAGGTATAGAAGAGCAGCCAGTGGAAGACAGGCAGAACTGAAGATGCTCATCTATAAGCCAAGGGACGTGTAGACTTAGCAGGTCACCTTCAGTCTCCCCAAGAGAGACTAACCCCATGACTGATTTTGTACTCCTGGCTTCTACAACAAAGAGAAAAACCCTTTTTGTTGTTTAACGCCTCCTACTTTGTGTTCTGAAATGAATACAATCACACACATATGAAACAGATGATAGAGAGCTAGTTAGCTAGATAGATGATAGGCAGATATAGATGGATATAGAGGTAGATGATAGATGAATAATAGACATAGATATACTCTCTCTTTCTCTCTATATATAGGTAGGTAGGTAGAGATAGATAGATAGATGCTAGATAGATGCTAGATAGATAGATAGATAGATAGATAGATAGA
>LOJH01000265.1:13808-29591 GCA_001685095.1 Ellobius talpinus | reverse complement strand
AGACAGACAGACAGGCAGAGGTTGTCCTATGAAAGGGAACCTCAGTAGGTCTAAAAGATGGTAGCATCAGCCACATACTTAGTTCAATAAACTAGACTTAAATGAAACAAAAAAGCTCTAGTCTCTCAGTGGTGCCACCCCCAATTTCGAGTGCTAGTAGCCATCTGTAGCACACCAGTACTAAGCAAGACATGAAATAGAGACATTGCCATCACCACAGATACTTCTACCAGACGGTGCTCCTGGAGATGGTAATTGCTATAAGAGCTGCAAATCAAGGTTCCATGTTATGAGCAGGCAGGGTGTGTGGGGACCATTGGCTTCAAATCTGTCTGTTTCCTCACACCTGGCCCAGAAGATAGCAACTATCACGGGTAGTCGTTGTTGATTATGAAGAGAGAAACAGAAGAAAGGGTAAATATGGCGCACCCACCTGTCCCGGAGTTCCTAGCACAGACTCCCTTTACAATGACAGACATGACAGGCATAGTAAGTGATAGCATTGATCTCCCAAGAAGGCACACCAACTCACTAGGATGGGTACCATCAAGCATGCCGCCTTTATCTGTACACTCTCTGAATCATGCCTGGGGAATTATAATTGCTCAATCCCCCTCCTTGTATGTTGTCCATGGCTCTTCTGTTTTAAGGGGACACTTTCCCCTCTTCTAATGACTTCTCTCGGTGTGGGTGGTTGTGGGTACTATATGGCTACAGGGAGCAGCAGGGGCTCCTTGATGGCCCTGGAAAGCTAAAGACAGAAATTAATAGGGGGTTGATGTGATAGACAGCTAAGTTCCCCTCAAAGATGAGCCTGGATGTAGACGATCAGTGCCTTGATTCAAAGGGATAAAGATGGGCAGCTGGGTGGTCTTGATAAAAATGGGAAAGAAATCATGCTCTGAGTTGCAAAAGCTGCTGTCACCGAAGCCCACCTGTTCAGAGCTATCTTTAGCTGCGCCTGGGAACGTTTTATCGGCAGAACCTTTCTCCTCCTCGCTTCTCTTTCCTACAGGTAGAGGGGGAGGATTGTGCTCCTTGAAGGTGGAAAATGGCATTACAGAACTCTGCATAGGAGGAACATTCCAGGGCAGCAGGGAAAGCAGGAGAGAGAGAGAGAGGAGATGATGAACTCCTTACCGGATACAAAGAGAGATACAATATGATGTGATGTGTGTATCTGATGCAATAATTTTAGCTCCAATCGTATTAATTTAATGATCCCAAATGGATCCTTACAGCCGGATGATGTATTCATCACTCTTTCCACCCTAGCCCTCACCTCTTAGAATCCCCAGAGATCACCATGGTACCCTAGATGATGCTGCTGCTGCCACCTCTTGTCTGTAGCTTTTATCGTGTTTGGAATACTATGCTTCTCCCTGTGGCAAATTTCCCCTCTCTTTCAATTCGGCATGGCTGTCCCGAATGCACGAATATTCCCATCATACTCATCTCCTATTTTGTCCTCACCTCACCAAATGTGCACCGTACAGAAGTTATTTCCTTTGCTTTCACTTTCCCTGTATGCTACAAGCAGGACCTACCCCAAAACTGTCCTAAGTGGGTAACTCTGGGAAAGCATGGTGAGCGGTGGTGTGGGTGGGGTGGGTGGACTTGGAAGCCACACAGGACATTAATGCCCCAGGGAGTCTCTCAGCCACATTCCTCTCATTGTTGGTGCATGCTGCTGTGACCTGTTTTCATTACAGAAAGTTCATCACCTATAGCTTAGAGGCGGCACATCATGTTACATGTAAGTCAATGAACCATCATGATGCCAGATTCCTTCTTCCACCTGCATCAAATGCTGGCCCATTTCCTTGTCACACCTCACCTTAGTAGATGTTTCCTCCCTCTATTTAATTGTCTAAGTCACAAGACTGGGCCTCAACCTTGATTTCATTCCTTTCTCTTTGCCTTTCCTCCCTGCCTTAGTTAGGGTTTTTATTGCTGTGAAGAGACACCATGACCATGATAACTCTTACAAGAAAACATTTAATTAAGGTGGTAGCTTACAGTCTCTGAGGTTCAGTCCATTAGCATCATAGTGGGGAGCATGGCAGTAGGCAGGTGGACGTGGTGCTGGCTACATCTTGACCAGAAGCCAGCCAGGAGTTGACTTGACTCACACTGAGCAAAACTTGAGAGAAAGATCTCAAAGCTGCCCGCAGAGTGACATACTTCTTCCACCAAGATCTACTCCAGCAAGGCCCAATAGTGCCACTCCCTTTGGGGGACATTGTCTTTCAGACCATCACACTTCATATCCAGTTTATCGGTGTAACCCAACTCTTCTCTAAAAATTTCTCTCTCTACCAATCTCACCATCTTCAAAACCATCACCCTGGTCCACTTCCAGTATCGTTGGCTTAGCTTACAACCTGTGGACTCTCCCCATGTCTACTCTCCATGTCGTGGTCAGACCCAGAGTTTGAAAATATGTAGGGGAATTTTATTCCTCTGATCAGGCATTCTGATGGCTTTCCACCATTAGAATAAAACACTTGAATAAAACAGAAAAATTAAAATCTAAGATCCATGAGAAGAAGCATGAACTTTGGTTTTCTTTTGTGTGTATGTGTGGAAAAGGTATGCAGTTGCACACGAGGGCAGGCGCACAAGCATGCAGATACATGCTTGTGTGGGAAATATTTTATAGGCAGAGTTATATCTCCAGCCCAACATCTTGGTTCTTAGAGTCTCCCACTTGGCCTCAAAACCACCAGGTAGTCTAAAATTGGTAGCCAAGATCCCCGGGGATTTGCCTGCCTCTGCCTTCTCAGAAGTGAGATTACAGGCATGCCATGCCTGACAGTTTTATATGGATTCTGGGGATCAAACTGAGGTCCTTATGCTTTCGTGGCATGTGCTTTACCAATTAAACTATTTCTCCAGCTTGATATTTATCTGTTTAAGTACAGAATGCTTCCATTGAGGCAACAATTTCCAGTTCCATCCACTTTCCTGTATTATGGTTTCAGTTTTCTTTACATGCAAATAAAATTCCATTGTGTCTATGTATTTTATTTTCTTTATCCACTTATTTAGTTGTTAACATCTAGGCTCAGTTCATTATCTAAAAATTTTTGAAAGGAAGTCTCAAGTGACTTAACTGAAGACATTTGATGTATGCGAACAAGATCAAAAACAGCTTGGTACTGGAGACTACTCCAAGTTCAGAAGTCATGGAAACCTGGCATTAGCATCTGGCTTTCCAGCCAACTGGCTGTGACAGTATGTGCATTTCTTATCTTCCTGAAATTAGTTTTCTGAAATAATAGGCATGATATTTTCACAAGAAGCATATCATGAAGATTACATATGATGTGTTCAAAGTTCAAGAAACAACATCTAGCCATAGCTGTATAAAATGCTTTTAAACACTATCTCTGTGTCAGTGAAACAGGACAGAAATTTGGTCATGGCAAGTATGGTCAAATCTGTCATACCTAATGATGCTGACAGAACTCTTGACAATGTCTTAAAGAAATCAAACTTACCATAACCTGACAAAAAGAGTTTCCTGAGGTTGCTGAATTCAGTGGAAAGGTCTTGGGTCTTTCTTCACGGCCTGCCCATCTTTTCTAGGTTGCGGCTGCATTGGTTGTGGTTGCAACAGCAGTGGGTTATAAGTGAACTCTAGATGGGGAGGATTAGCACTAACCCTCTGTGTGCTACAACAGGTCTTGATTCACCTGTAGACTTGTCCTCTTGGATGGACATCTGAGAAATCTGAAGGAATCAGAACCCAAAGCCTTCCAAAGGAAAATAGTAACTAGTTGGCTTGCTAAAGAATTAGTGTTCAAACCTTGTTAGTGTTTAGTTCATGCAAAAAAAGATGGAATGAGAAATAATAACAAATTTTTAGTATATTTCTGAAGAAGAGTATCCTGGTTTGAATAGGGTCCCTCTGCTAGCCATGTGTACCTACCTGGAACTAGCAAATACAGCCTTAGTTATAAATGGATCTTTGAAAAATGAAACAAAGTTAAGACCAGGACATATTGGATCATAAGTCTGACATGACTGATGTCTGGTGTGGGAAGTCCTTCTGTCTATGTGTTGCTCTTATTGGTTAATCAATAAAGAATCTGCCTTGGCCAGTGATAGGTCAGAGTAGAGCTAGGTGGGGAAAACTAAACTGAATGCTGGGAGAAAGAAGGTGGAGTCAGGAGATGCCATGGAGCCATCCCCTTTTCCAGAGGGGAAAGACGTGAGCTTCAAGCTGGAACCTTGCCAGTAGGCCATGAGCCTGTGGTAAAATACAAAATAATGGAAATGGGCTAATTATAGATGTAGTTAGCAATACACTTAAGTGACTGACCAAGCAGTAACTTAAATAATATATTTTCTATGTAATTATTTCGGGAGTCTGGGCAGCTGGGAAGCTAACAAGCAGCCTCCCATTAAAGATGCCTTCATAAGAAATTGAAAATTTGAAGACAGATACATGGATATAAAGAAAAGACACTCATTTAAAGATGGAGACAGAGGCTGGAATGTTGCCACAAGTCAAGGAAGTGAAGAAGTGTACTAGCTATCAGAGGCAAGAAGAGGATTCTTTCTTCAGGTAGGGTTTCAGAAGGATCATGCACTTGCTGGTGTTTCTTATTCTCTATAACAGTGAGATGGGACATTTCTATTGTTTTAAGTAGCTCAGGGTATGGCGACTTGTGACAGAGACTCTAGATTAATACAGGTTGGAATCAGAGCAAAAACTGTGAACTCCAGCAGAATTCACAGGTATGAACTCCGCGTCTTTGGGAATCCTCCAAAGGTTCATTTTTTATTGTAGAAAAGTTGACATTAAGCCAGATAGACAGTACAAATGAAGGATATTTCAGGCTGACCTCTGTGACGCAAAATCGGCGACAAAACACTAGCAAACCCAACTCAGAAGGAGCGTGTTAAAAGGATCATATGCCAGGACTGGTTGGGATTGGCTTCAGATTTACAAGGATTGTTGCACATACACAAATCAATGAGGTCAGCCATCACATTAACAGAGTGAAGAGTTGAATAAAATCACAGAATGTGCTCTGGTGTGGGTTCCATCCTCAACACAGCAAACACAAAATCAAGATCTATTTTCACTCCCATGTCCACTGAGACATTAAGTTCAATGTCCAGAATTGAAACTGCCCAAATGTCTACCAATAGATAAATGAAGAAGATATAAGCATATAGGGGAATAACTCATAAGGACATATGCTTAGTGAAATGTCATTCACGACATAACTATAGTATAGTTATTTCTAGTATCATAAAATACCTACACTTTTAGAAACATAACAATAGATGGAGAAATAAGGTAGCTGTTACATAAGCTCTCAAATTTTGTTGTATAGCTTGATGCCCTTAGTTAACAATCTGGTGTTTTGCATTTATAAAGTTAAGAGAATCTCTTTCTAGTTAAGTGTCCCTAATACTACACTCACTCCACACCTGTACACACTCACCCACATTCACCCACACCCAAGCGCACACCCCCACCCCCACCTGCAAACACACCCACACACCTACACACACCCACATCTGCACACACACCCACACCTGCACACACTCACCCATACCTGCACACACTCACCCACACCTGTACACACACACATCTGAACACACACATCTGCACACACACACCCATACTCACCCACCCACACTCACCCACACCCAAGAGCACCCTCTACTACATACGCATGGAAGGATATGAGGGAACTTTTGGAGATGAGACTGTTTATCAACTCAGTTATTGGAATGATGTCATGCCTATGCACACATGCTTCAACTTAAAAATGTGTACATTATATACATTTAAAATATTATTTATGTCTCAGTGAAGCTATCAGATGCTGGTGAGGTCATGGTGTTGTGATGTTATAAGGAAAAGAGCAGCAGAAACTCTAGGATGTCTCTTAGGTGGAGTTGATGACAGTCCTCCATGGTCACCACTTGCATGTCTGACTTTCTGCCTCAAGGATTCCCTATTCTAGCCATGTGGGTCACCTTCAAGGGCTCTCCATGATGGGCACAGCAATTCTGGGAGTGTGATGGTGAAACATCCTATGTAACAACTCTTGGCCAAGAATGATAGGATCTAGAGGGAAATTCTACTCCCTTCTGCAGTAGAATCCTTAGATGTGATTCTGGGACAACTTCTATACAACATCCCATTGCTGTGATTGCCAGTAGAAATCCTGCTGCTGGTGGTATCTCTCTGTTTCATGTTTCCCATCCCTTACTCTTTTTCCCTGCACTAACTTCCCAGGATAAACTACTGTGACACGGGATCTGCTTCTTAGGGTCCCTGGGTGCACATGGGTCATCACAGGCTTGCTCTGGGGAGAAACACTGAAACATGTGTAAAGTGCTTAGTCTAGTGCCTGGCACACAGAAAGCCCTCACTAATATGGGCTACTTTCTCTGTCCAAGGTGGACTATTCTGGAAGATGCTACCATCAGTCTCTCTTCCTAAGTGTGGAGTAGACCCAGAGCAGAAGGTGTTTGAAGCTTCTACAGCCTCAGCACCCGTCTTCATTAACACAAGTGGGGCAGTAATGGTAGAAACAAGACAGCAAATCGAGCTACCCTTCATGACACCCACTCCAAGCTCTGAACCTACGCCCTAAAAACGAAATCAAACTATTTACCCTCCAGAGGGAAAAGGAGAATAACAGCATGAGGCTTGTAAACTTAACAAATGTAATCACCGTAATTGAGCAGTCCCGGAAATAATTTGACCAGCATAATTATATTACAAATTGCATATTGCACAATTAGACAATTGCATTTTTGCCACAAATGAAACGCTAAATGTAAAATTTATAGTGAAGTGGAGAAGTAGTTTAAAAGGAGAAGAGCTAAGCAAAGACCCAACAACGAATGCATTTCCATTTATGTTAATACTGGAGAGTGTGTGAAGTAATAAAGTTAGCATTCAGGGGGAAAAGTAACTGAATTGACTACCATTCCCAAATACGAATTGGCTTTGTGTAAAACGCTAAAGTCTCATCCTTCTTATAGCAACCATTTATACGCCAAGAATTCTTGTTTTGGGTCTATTTCAGTTTGAATGTGAAGTGTCTCCCACACGCTCATGTATTTGAACATTAGGTCCCTAATAGTGCTATTGTGGAAGGTTATGTGGTCATTAAGAAGGGGAATCTCACTGGATAAAGTGAGTTACTGAGGTTGTGCCTTGTGCTTTAATTGTCTGGTCCCATTTCCTGTCCAGTATTTGACTCCCGAGTGCAGATGCAATGCAATCAGGGACCTGACACTCCTACTGTGCCATACCCATTGTGCTGGGCTGTATCCATTCTTCAAAAGTAAGCCCAAATGATCTCTTCCACCCTGAAGTTGCTTGTCAGGTATTTAGTCACAGTCTTGATAAAAATAACTAGCAAAGGGCTTTAAACCAAATCGACGGAATGAATTTCAGAATCTGGTGGGAAAGTCAAAGAATCAGTCATCAAAATGTCCTGTCATTCTTTCCTTTCCAAAGTCCTGAAACCCACCAGATGCCATATGAACAAGAAAAGTCAATTTCTTTCCATCTTCTGCTTTTCGGAATCTCTGGAAACGTGGTCACCTTCTCTTCCCCTAAGATATTCACACTCTGTGCATCAACACTTCAGGTTCCTTTCCTTGTGGTACGGGGAAACTTAGAGTTCAGGGTCCTGTTTAGAAGGGAGTGTTAGATGAGTGAGAAAAAAATAAATCTTTGCAAAAAATTATTATAGTAATTTTGAAATTCTTGCAAATATACAAATTATCTGGAGGTAAGAGTAAAAGTTTCTGTGCATGTCCATGGTCTGCTGAGAGAGAGCCATATCTCTGGGATAAAGACCCTGAAGGAACAAACATACGCTGTGATCTGAATATGCCTCAGCCATGGATTGATTTGACTAAATATTTTGCAATTAATAATGGTCGAGGAAGCTTCTTCACTGGCCCCCGAGTTGGTTTATTTGACTCAGAGCACCTGCCTTTTAGCGTACTTCATTAAGAAGCTTCCCTTACCTACTTAGAGGTTCTAGCTTTTCAGTATTCCAATGTATGTATCTTAATTGGAGTCTATGTCAGATGCATGGTTCCCATGTGAACATCTGTTAGGATCCTGGAGAGGGGTAGATGTTCCAGTTAATACTTAAT
Source organism: Ellobius talpinus (assembly GCA_001685095.1). Lineage (NCBI taxonomy): Eukaryota > Metazoa > Chordata > Mammalia > Rodentia > Cricetidae > Ellobius > Ellobius talpinus. The sequence continues at coordinate 21,440 of LOJH01000265.1, read as the reverse complement.
GAAAGAATTTTCTCCACGAGACAGAAGGTGACCAATACCCCAGGCAGCATGTTAGCAGTAAAGACGTGTGAAGTAAAGAGTCAGTAAAATAAACGGATAGATAATGTGGAGTCAGGGCTTCATCCCAGTGATATGGGTCTCACTGAGCAAGTGACGTGTCCTGAGTCATACTTCCAACAGCTCTGTCTTTCTCTTTCGGGTAAATGTTGATACAAGACCCGGTTTTACAGGACCCAGGAGTCATACCAAGGAGAAAGAATGATCTGAGATGGATTCTCTGGGTCATCTCGCACGATACAGGATCTACAAGATGGTCATCAAATGTATTTAAAGTATGTTGTGTGCTTGCTCTTGGGGGTGTCAGTGTACATTGGCCATTCTGAGAAATCCCTCAGTGCAGAAGTTTGGTGTCAGGAAGTGGTTTCCAATCTTATTTGACTTTTAACAGAATCCTTAATTACCCCAGGGAATGAACCCTGATATCTTTGACACTTGAGTGTCATTGGTACATAAAGGAAGACACCTGACATTGAACTCTGCCCTCTATTTATGTCCATATATGAGCATATCACACATGCCCATAGTTTTTTTTAAATCTTATCATTACATCACATTTTAGTTTCTCCCTTCTCCCTCCAACCCTTCCCAGGTACCCTCCTAGTTTTCCCTCAAATTCATGGTCACCATTTCTTTATTGGTTGATACATGTGTGTATGTGTGTGTGTATTTACTGAATACATAAATACACCCTACTTACTCTATATAATGTTACTTAAATGTATATGATGTCAGAGATGACCACACAGTGTTGGGTAAACAATGATGTATCTTCTCTGATAAAGATTATTTTTACCCTCTCAGCATTTGTTAGTTGCCTGTAGTTCTTTGTCGAGTGTTGAAGTCCCATGAGATTTCCCCATCCACCTTAGCATGATTATTGGTGTCAGCCTTGTTCAGGCAGCCATGTTCTTAGGACTTCATAGGAATAGCTTCTCTGCTATTCCTAGGAGACAATCTCATAGTAAGTTTCTGTTTTGTGGTTCTATTATCTTTCTGCCCCTCTTCTGATTCTGTGATCTATGAGCCTTAAGTGCCAACATAGTGCTGTAGATGTAACAGCTGGGAGTGGGTACCATACAGTTACTTGTTCTATGTTTGTCAGTGTGGTTTTCTGTAACTTTCTTTCCTTGGTACAAGGAGATGTTTCTTTAATGAGAGGTGAGACCTATACTCATCTGTGGGTATAAGAAAAACATTTTGGATATAGTTAGGAATTCTGCTGGTTGAGTAAAGTGGTGGTTATTGGTCTTCCCCAAGTCCCATGACTTTACTAGCCTTGGACAATTGTCTAATTTTCCGGTACCAAGCATGATATCCCTTTTCTTGAGTGGGCCTCAGGTCCACTTGGAGAGCTGTTGCTTACCACCAATGTATGTGTACCACTATTGCTTCCTTAGGGAGATCATACACCTGCAGGGATTTTTTCACTGTGATCATCATTGTTTTAGCTTGTAGGCATCCTAATGGAATAAGACCATTGGTTGCTTCCTTCCCTTGGAAGTTTACATGGCATCTTTTGGCACCATGAAGGTGAGTCAGCAGGAGAAAGATTTCCATTCAGAGAGAGCTTGGATCCTCTAGGTCCTGTGTCCAAAATATGTAGTGTCTTCAGCTATCCTTCTTCTTATACATTTGTGCTGAGTTGAAAGTCTGTCCACTGGACACCTTTGCTGGATGAACCTTGTAGAAGTAGTTTTTATGATCCATGTTGGAAAACATTTCATAATGAACACCTTGCATTAGGTGTCCTCTGATGCAAAGCCTCATTTGGAGATGTAGGTGAGAGTTGTATCCTTTACTACAGAGATTTCTGGGAATGTAATTGCTGGTGGCAGAAAACCGGTCTAGGAGTATAATAACATTAACTTGAGTCCCAGGGTCTGGTCTCTGACCTGCAGCCACAATCTCTATGTCACCCTTTTGTTGAGGGACTTGTTTGACTCTGACTTGTGAGATCCTATGTGGGCAGACCTCCGCTTACTGCTCTGTCCTCGCCTCCCCCACACAATGCAATATTTTCAGTTTTATGAGTACCTTTTCCCTTTTCTCTCCAATGGACCACGTTAGTTCTTCTTCTCTAAACATTTTGTCTTTGTCTTTCCCGAGCTAAACTCCATTCTCCTAAGTATCTCAATTCTACACTATCTCCTCTGGGAGGCCTTTCCTGTTTGTTGGAGTTTTTTAGTTGTAAATGGTAGAAACCAAATCTGGCTTATTAAGCTGAAAAGGATATTACATGATTCATAAAATTTGGGAGCATTCTGGTTAATCAAGCTCAAGGCTCATTTCCAGGGATTGGGCCCCAAAACCACTACTGAAGAACCCATCCAATGAGGGAACTGCAACAGCCAATGTCACCTAGTCTTGGGTTCTAGTTATGGACTATAGCCAGGAGGCTGATTGACTAGAGCTGTGATTGCCACCAGCATTGACACACAGCCTGAGCCAAGAATAGGCTTTTCCAGCTACTGCAGTGGTAGAAACTGAGTACAATGAAGGCTAAATGGTTCCACGTAGAGCCTTTGGATTTAACTCCTTTAGTTCTAAAGCAATGTATCTCATCTACAAGTCTGAATGGCATAGATGAAGAAATAAGACTATGTCCCAACTGTAAACAAGGCACATTTTCTGGTTCTACAGTGAAAAGATAGGATGTATAAGTCTGGGCATTTCCTGTTGCTTCATAAGTGGGTTCAAAGATTATGGGATACTACATACTAGTCATCATTTGTTACTCCAGTCCACTGGAGTCCCCATCTTACCATTTTACCCATCCCCATAGAAAAGTTGGCTCTTTGTGTTTTGTGATTCACCAGGACTATTTGAAGAAATAATTATTAGGTAGCAATGAACAGCTTTTTATTCATAATTGTATCCCTAGCCCCTAGCTCCATCACAGTATATCAAATAAAGTTATTTTGAGGGAATAAAATTGATTCAGTTAATCTAGATTTCATAACGATGCCATGATATCCAAGGAAGTTTTGTCTCATATCCTCTACTTTTTCTCTTAGATTCTGTTTCAACCCTAGACTTGCCTTAGTCTATCAACTTGCAACAAATTCTATCATTAAAGCTAGGAAAACTATTTTGTGTTCTACTTCTTTTCCTGGGCTCAGTCCTGCAGCCTGACAAGTGTTTATGAAGTCTGCATTCATTGGAAGCTCTAATGGATTAGAATCCATTCCTAACAGGAGAGTGACTTGTGAAGGGTCAACACACCTCCACCTGCCAAGCTTCACAGTATTTTAGCCTCCTGAGTGCTGCTCTTATTGTTAGCTTTTTTTACTAGTGTCTTTCAAGTGCTGATGTGCCTCACACATGAGTAGGCTTGATGATTTGTTCCATTACCTCTAGGTCTTTGGGTTCTGATTTCTCCCTTTTCTTACTAGCCCAGCAAGGGGTGGGGTTAGCATTGTTCAAGATCAGATGAGTGTTGGGTGCATGGAAAGGGACAATGCTGTGGGATGGTGCTCTTGTACACTGTAAAGATTTGTCACTTGTGTTGGTTTAATAAAACACTGATTGGCCAGTAGCCAAGCAGGAAGTATAGGTGGGGTGATCAGACTAGGAGAATGATAGGAAGAGGAAAGAAAAAGAGGAAAAGAAAGACACAGGAGAACATCTAAATGCATGAACACATCAGCCATGATGCTCCACAGAGCATTGCCCAACCAGTTGGAAGCCAGATTCAGAGGGAGCAAGATGAAAATGCCTTACTGAGAAAAGGTACCAAACCACATGGCTAAACATAGTTAAGAATTATGGGTTAACTTAAGTTGTAAGAGCTAGTTAGTAATAAACCTGAGCAATGGGCCAAACAGTTTATAATTATTATAAGCCCCTGTATGTTTATTTGGGAATGAATGGCTGTAAGACCTGTTAGAACAGAAACATCTCTATAGGACAATGCTTCATTAAAGATTGCAGCAATTTGTATGACCAAATTTGAATTATAGGTGGAATCTGAAAACATTTCAAGCAGCTAGCAATAAAAAACCCTAATCTTTAATTCACACATGAAATCATAGAAAGAGCTAGAATTAAGAATAAGCGAAGCGGAGTAAAAGATAATTCCACAGAATTCACATGGACTGAGAAAGCCATGGAAAAATATCAGCTGGTATGTAAAGCAACAGGTGTGCATAAATACAAAGGAAATGGATGATTGAGTGAGGTCATAGAGAGGTAAAGTCTAGCCATGAGATAAAGGCTAGAATCGAAGTTTCAATTTAGAAAGAACAGGGAATAGAATCTACACAAGAGAGAGCATGAACAGGGAGAAAAGACCCAAGAGATAAGGAGGTTGGGCAGTGCTCTGTGGATCATGGCTGATGTGTTCATGCGTTTAGATGTTCTCCTGTTAGTTATGAGGCATATATATATATATATATATATATATATGAGTCCTCAGAGAGAATGGGGAGGATGAGAATGAACATCTGTAAAGGGTGAAGAAATGTTATTTAGGGATGGGGAGAGCATCAAGCTAAGAGTAAACACATTTACATTTATATGGTGTCTGCTGTCACTACCGTCATGTGAGAGAAGAGCGAATTATTTAGACTTTGAATTCTTCTGAAATTAAATATTATTTGAGATGTGGTGGTAGTTTAAAAATAGAAAAACATGCCATGCTTAATAAGATCTACCAGATTAATTTCCAGTGACTCACATCCCAAACTTCCTCAGGAAAAGCTTAAGCGTGATATTTCTCGAAATAGCACAGCTGAAAGATCTGGTACTAACTGAGTGTCTATGGAACACTGGATACCCCAGGTGCTTCACACACGTCATCCTGCTGAACCTCCACAAAATTCCCAAGAGGCAGGGCCTAACGCCACCAGTCACCAGGATAAAATTACAGAAGATAAGGCATAGACACATATTTATTCAGTGTCAAGCATCTAGTCAGAGAAAAAGAAGAGATTTCAACTGAGGCTTGCCACTTCTTAGTGACTTTTGGGAAGCCCTGAAGATCATTTTATAGATTTCAATTTTCATTAATTTTTATTTCCATTCTTATTTATTTATTTAGGGTTTTTTTGCTTAAAATTTTTGAAGATATAGCTTTAGTCTTCTAGAACTCAGAATTTAGGGATAAGGGACAAATGAGGGAAAAGAAGAGGAAAGAGAATTTTGGAATAATTTCATGATAAGCCATTTGATAACTTTACTTTGCTCTAGAATATTCCAGAGGTTCTCAAGAATCAATGTGATTCGTAATGAGAAATGAGCACAGTAAGACTAGTAAATGAAACCTCTGTTGGGTTTCTTTGGCCTGGTTTTAGACCCCAAGAGATTCTCATTTAGTCTCATGTCACAATATTTCTCCTTAGCCCATCAAAAGCGCAACAAACTGGAGATCAACTCACAGAAGCTGTGATCAAAAACCCAAAGTCTGATGTCAACATTTCTGAAAGGGGATCAATCACATTAATGTACAAAATCAACTGCATTTTTCTTAGAGCAATAAGCATATGTAAGAATCTAACAATTATCATCTATACTAGCTTTCAAAATCATAAATTTGTAAGAATTATTTTTATCAAAGATACAAAAGATATACAAGGCATCTTTAAAAACTACTGCACAGCTGAAGTGAAAATTGTCTTCAAAAAATGGACTTTCATTAATAACAATGTTGTCAGAGTGTTACCTACCTTCAAGTTGATTTATAGACTTATTGGATTCCCCACTAAAGTCTAGCAGTTTTAAAGGATAGAAATGAACATTCTTATCTCAATATTTATATAATAATGCAAAGAACCTAGTATAGTCAAGAGCAAAGTCAGGACTAGATGTGGGGGTCCATGCCTATAATCTTAGCACTGGGAAAACAGTGGCAAAAGGACCAAGAGTTCAAGGTCAGCCTAGGCTACTAGGCTACACAATGAGTTCTAGGTTAAGCTGGGAGAGAGAGAGAGAGAGAGAGAGAGAGAGAGAGAGAGAGAGAGGGCAGAGACAGAAAGAGACAGAGGGACACAGAAAGAGAGACCTTCCCTAAAAAACCAAACCAAAATAACATCAAATGAAGTCTAAGTAAAAAAGTTGGAGTTTTATTTTACCAAACCCTAAAACATAAAAAATACATTAATATTTTTAATTGATACAGTGTAGTTCAGTAGGAATAGAAGAGTTTTCCAATGATAGCATTGGAATTATTGACTATTCTGAAAAAATAGAAGAAAAAAATCTTGCCAACTGATTTTCACCTAAAATTTAATAGCAATATGCTCTAAACCTAAAAGGAGAAACAAGGTGCATGTAATTATTTTTAGTTTTGAGTTACATTTATTTATTTATTTGTGTGCTACCAGAGGTGGGTAGATATGCACTGAAGGCCACGTGGCACATGTGGAGGTCAGAGGACAACTTATGGGAGCTGATCTTCTCCTTCCATCATGTGGGTCCTGAGGATTAAACTCAGGTCCTAGGGTTTGACATCTTGGGTCTCTATTGGCTGAGATACCTCACAGGCATGTGTATTTACAAAAGGATACTTGTAAGAATCTCTCCTGACTTAGGGCAGGGAAATAGTCATGAAATAAGAGGCCAAAAAAAAAAAGCACTAGCAATAAATGAAACCTGTACTTTGCCGAGTTTGGCAAACTTCAGTTCAACCATTAAAAATATGAAAAAGCCTGCCAGACTGGGATTAAAATGTTCATAGTGCTTTTTTTCTGATAAATCACTTATATCAAGAGCTAGGGACTTTATAAATCAAAAATTAAAATACAATCAAAATTGGGCAATGGTTTTCCAACTTGATAAAAGAATCTCTTAGAGTTGAAATTTCCTGTTTAACATATGAAAAGGTGTTTAGTGTCATTCATCATCAGGAAGATGGCAGGTAACACCAAGCATAGCGAGGCACCACTGTCTGGAATGGCTGCAATGAAAACAAAATTGCCATCAGCAAACGCTAGTGAGCTCATGGGGCAGAGTGCGTCACACATGGCGGAGAGCTGTGAAGCTGTAATAACACTGGGATACTGCCCATTCTCAGGGATGGTAAACACGTGCCAGTTCAGGGCCCCAAAAACTGGTGGACATATCTACAAAGGCCTGGTCAGAGGATATTCACAGAAGCTTATTCATAGCTTTATTAATATAAATAAGACCTTATGCCACACAAAACATTAATTCAAAATTCACTAAAGACTTAAGAATGGTACTAAATGTATAAAACTCGAAGAGTATCAGTTAGGCAATGGTTACCTCGACATGCCAAAAAAATAATAATCCCATGAAAGGAAAAGAGCAAATATAACTTAATCAAGTCTTAAAATCTTTTTGGCTTTGAAGTTTACCAAGAAACTGAAATGACTGCCTTATAGAATAGAACATTAGCAAATCATGGATTGATCTGATATGGAGTGAATATCCACAATATATAAAGAGCTCTTATAATTCAACAACAGAAAACAAAAGTTTAAAATGGACAAATAATTGGGCTAGGTATTCTCTAAGAAAGATATGAAAGTGCCAGTGTGTACATAAATTTGTTATCTTCAATACTCATCAAACAGGAACAAGAGGCATTTCAAACCATCCAGGACAGTGGTGGAG
>LOJH01000265.1:0-13720 GCA_001685095.1 Ellobius talpinus | reverse complement strand
AGAGAGAGAGAGAGAGAGAGAGAGAGAGAGAGAGAGAGAGAGAGAGAGCAAACACAGCAAAGGGGCAGAAAATTGGAACTCTCAGACGCTGGTAGCACGGATATAAAATGGTTCTGTCACTTTGTGAAAAAGAGGACCTCAGATGGGATGAGCCTGGATGGTTTAAGGAGTGAGAAAGAGGCGGTGTAGCAAGAACCAAGTGGGAGGTTGGAATGTTTACACAGACAGATCAAAGAGAGCATTATCTTTAGAGCAACAAGGTTCTCATCTCAAGACTCACGCTGCTCCGCTGCTCCATCCCTACCCACAGACTCCACTATTAGCTGCCAAAGCCACTAGGCTTTGGAACCTCAGCCGCGGATCAGATTGGTCTTCTGGTCACCTGCCGACATTGTGGAGGATTCCTGGGAAGAGAGCCAAGCTAAGAGCTTACTTACTTGGACAGAGTCCCATGGCCACAGTGGTACCCCACAAATGAGGTGGGAAGAGAGGGTCAGGAGAGCCTTCATAAGTGTGGCATAAGTACCTGAAATCTATATTCCATTACATCTCTTGGACTGCAAAGCTTAAAATACTTACTACCTTGCTGCACTAGTTAATATGGCCAACTTTACAGAATCTAGAGTCTCCTAGGGCACAGATCTCCCGGCATAAATGTGAGGAACTTTCTAGATAGGAAAATCGAGGTGGGAAGACTACCCTAAATGTGAGAGGCACCATTCCACAGGCCTGGGTCACGAATTGAGTAATAAGGAAGCCCACTGGGTACCAGCTTTCATCTCTTTCGGCTCCGTGTCTGAGAAAACAGGATGCCCAATCTCCTCAGGTTGCTGCCACCAGAACTTCCCAGCCAATGTGGGTTGTACTTTCAAACTGTCAGTCAAAATGAACTCTTTCCCCTCTTAGCTCACTTGTGTCAGGGATTTGGTCCCAGCAGTGAGAAAGATAACTGATGCATCTGACAAATCTTGATCTAAAGAAGTCACCAAGAATCACAATAAAGCTGTATTTGTATGAACAAGTAAGGTATGACAGAATATCTTCAATAATTAGTGAAAGCAAATTAAGAATAAAACCTAAATTATGAAAAAGAGCAGAGATAGAAGAGCTCAGTGTCTGCCCCCCTTAATGTCACAGTTTTCAATATTTTCAGAAATCTTGGAATGACCTAGGGGTGGCAAAGGTTATCGCCAAGAATAAAATAGGATTTCAACATGCTTCTAAAAATTATTGCCTTGCCGTTATCATTATGGAGGTATAAATGGTTATTGTGCTGAAGGAGAATTTAATAGACACTTGAAAACTGTAAAAAGTTTAAGCACATAATCAATAGTGCACCATCAATGTGGAGCCTTCCCAGGTTTAATACAGCTCTGAGACCAGCTTCGCCTATGAAGCTCTTCTAAGTGTCCTTGGCTTCAACTCTAACGTCTTGTTCAGAAGTAAACTTTTCATGCAAATTATTCATTGTCTGAAGAAACTTGGTTCACAGGATGCTAAAATTAGAACCACCATCCAAGGGATTGTTGTTGAATATTTCAAACAACTGATGCTCGCCTCTATCGCCGTCATGACAAGGGACAGGAGACGACCAAGGAATAATTTTTAATAGATGGCAATTTTTTTTCTGAGCCACTTTTACTCTGAAAATGATCTCCAAGGGCAGAGTCTTGTCAGGGGCAGGCTGAATGAACTGGCGAGAAACAGTGACATTCAGTCCGAAATACCAATTCATCCTTCTTTGACAATGTGACCTTAGGTGAGTTACTATCCTCCTTTGAAGCGAAGTGTCCCAAAGCATGCAATGAAGATGATATTACTAATACGTGCTGGTTCATTGTAGGGGGCAGGCATCGTGTACCAAGGTTCTCAGCACTATGTAGATTCACTGAGGCTTGGACTCCATTCTTATGGGGCTCTGCCTATTGTGGGTCCATTTACAGATTCATGACAAAGAATCTATTAAAATGTCTTGGATGGAAACTATGGATTGTCTAATCAATAAAGTAGCAATAGTAAGCTATTCCTTATAAGAAGCATTCAAAACGGTGTAGAGAGAAACTTGACTCTTTGCCCTCATCTATTCTTTGCAAATAGGTCAATGAAACAAAATTCCAATAAAGAGCACCAGTATCTAATTCGCGTTGTGGAGGTAACATTCTTCTTCAAAGTGTTGAAATGCTTTCAGAACATTGTCCTCATTTCTCCTCTAGATAAATAGATTGAACTAGAAGGCCAATAATTCATGACTGTGTGTAGAGATATTGATTATATTTATAGAAATGTTCAGATCTCTGTAAGTATGTCTATAATACTCTTAAGATTCATGAGGTTCCTAAGGAGTTGTGTGCTGGTTTGAGTAAGAATGGCCCCTATAGGCTCATGTATTTGAATGCTTAGTCACCATGGAGAGGCACTATTTGAGAGAGTTAGAAGGATTAGTAGGTCTGGCTTTGTTGGACCCAGTGTGGCTTTGCTGGGGAAAGTATGTCACTGGGGGTAGGTGTTGAGGTTTTAAAGCCCATGCCAGGCCCAATGCCTTCCTCTCCCCTTCTGCCTATGGATCAGGATGTAGCCCTCAGCTACTTTTCCAGTGCCATGTGTCATTGTATTGCCATGCTCCCCACCATGGTGATGACAGACCAAGTCTCTGAAACTGTAAGCAAGCCCCCAATTTAATGCTTTCTTTGATAAGAGTTGCCTTGGTCATGGTGCTTCTTCACATCAATAGAATAGTCACTAAGACAAGCTGTGCTTCTGTTTGCTACAGCATTGTTAACTTTCTCTAAAAGCTGTTCTTTCACTGAAGGGTCATTAGTCATGAAATAAAGCTTTTATTATCTAAGATTTCTGCATACTTTGATAATGAGCTGAGAACAGCAAATGCCCATGGAAATATGATTCCTTATGGAGGCAGACTTTCTACCTGCTTTGTTCTATCTCAGAAGTTAGCTTCACAATTCTTTTCACTCCTTGTGTGGAACTTGGAAGTCTATGCATTAAAGATGGTGGCATTACAAGATGGAAGAGCTAGATCCCTAAGGCATTATCAAGAGAATAGCCACCAAACAAGGACCAAATCATTTTCTATTTTGTTGAGACAAATATTGGGGATGGTTTGTCACAGCATCTAGCAGCAATCACCATGATTAATATTCTTGCTATTTCTCTGTTATACAAATAAAAATTTACCTAGTTCTCATAGCTACGTTGCAACCTTTCTCTTACCATTTTATACAAATAAGGAAGCTGAAGCATCGAGCAGCTGATAATTTCCCAAGATTACACCACAGTAAATGGCAGAGCTGGGGGTTGAAGGCTGGCTGACTGGCTCCAAATTCTTGTCCTTGAGTCTGTTCGATCTTTACAAATTTCCACTGAGCATGTGTCCTTGCATGAAGCCAGATTGTAGGGATGCAGGACAGATAAACACACATCAGTCTCAATTTTAAGACATGCACAGCACAACCATGGAGATAATCTCATAACTGAACTTAGTGGCTCCATATATGTATGATTGCAAATTATGTGTCACGTAAGTTTCCATGGAAGATGGTCATTCATCGTGAAAGGCAATAAAGGGTAAGTCAGGACAGGGACATGGGGAGGAAACCACTTGGTTCATGGAAAGCAGGGATGATTGCCATGGGAGAAAGTGGTCCATGGCTTCTGAGGGCCGCTCAAGCTCTGTCAGCATCGGATCAATTCTGGGGACTCTTGAGGGATGCCCCATTTTTCCTCAGGTATGCAGACTCAGGAGCCTTCGTCCCTCTGACTTGAGTCTCTTCTTTGTTCTGCTGAAGTGGTAATCACGGTTTGGTTCTTTTAGGAGCAGGGAAGGACAACAATTAAAAACACATCAATTACTGTAAATAAACTTGACAGTCAATATCCCTTATGATCCATAAATCCTCAAAACTATTGACTCGCTAACAAGTGAATAATTCTCAAGGATCAATGATGACAATTATGCTTTGCTATATTTAGAACCACCAAAATAAACATGCAGGCACTAGGGTCAAATCCATTCCTCATATTCACAGGGGAAATTCTCAGGAAGTCCTTGTACAAAGATAAAGAAAAAACAGTGGAAAAATAATCCAGCCTTACTTGAAATGGACTGCTTTTTTTTCTAGAATTCTAGAATCGTGTTGTTTGTTTCAAGGCTTTACGATATTTTGTGCAATCCTGATATTAGCTGAGGGAAAAAAATGATGATGAGTCAGTAAGGCAACAGAGCCCATCCTGTAAGTTGTTTGTGCAGGAGCTGTATAACCTTTAACAGCCCCTGACTTCCGCGTGGTTATTGCAGCAATTATTTTCATTTCTGGGTTTGGCTATTTTTCTTTTTGCTACATATTATGGCAACATTTGGGATTTCTATCTCCCAAGAGGATAGCGCTTTAACATTCCTTTTGTAGTAGTGCCATGCTGAAATGTTGTATGACCGTATGCAACAGGTATACCTCCACTGTCACTCTGAAAGAGCAACAGGACTGGAGGCTACTGCAAGGGCATGGTTTCATAGGCACCGAACAAGGGCATAAATACCTAGGTACAGCTTAGGTATGTGTTTACTTCTTAATGGCACTGGATTTCTTCAAGTCAAGTGTGAGTCAAGAAATGACTGCTGGGGGATGCGTATGAGAGTGATGGCGTTACAAAACTTAATCATGACAGAATGCATGATGCCGAGATTAAAAACGCCATGCTGTGTAGCATTACATCTTGGCAAGCAAGTGTGTATGTGTGGGGGTGTAGGGGATGGGCTTCAGAGCTCAGCATAGCAGGATTTCCATTTGTGCAAAACCAGATTTAGTCCTAGGAATTGGTTCCTGATGTGGGATTCCTCTCTGTATGCTGTGAATATCATTGGTTAATAAAGGAACTGGTTTGGGCCTATAGCAGAGCTATAGGAGAACAGAGCTAGGCAGGGAAAACTAAATGGAATGCTGGGAGGAAGGAGGTGGAGTCAAGGAGAAGCCATGTAGCCCTGCCAGAGACAGATGCCGGAACTTTAGCTGGTAAGCCACAGCCATGTGGCCATACACAGATTAATAAAGATGGATTAAATTAAGATGTAAGCATTAGCCAATAAGAAGCTAGAGCTGATGGGCCAAGCAGTGATTTAGATAATACAGTTTCTGTGTAATTATTTTGGGACTAAGCGGCCGGGAACTAACTAGAAGCCTTCCTTGCAACAGGTTCCCCCATCTTGCTCTACAACCTAGGTTGCCTTAAAACTCCTGACCCTCCTGCCTCTACCTCCTAAATTCTGGAATGAAGGGTATGTGTCAGCACGTCTGGTTCAAGCTTTCTGCCACTGGAACTCTTTGCTAAAGAACTCTCAATTGAGCCAGCCATCCTTTCCTAACTCAGACACAGGAAACACAGTTCACCAGGATCTTTTAGGAAAGCAAGAGTCTCTGCTATTCCAAATGACAGCTTCTCAATCCATTATCTTACCACTGCTGGTCATGCTGTTTAATAGCCGCAGACATCTGTACTTCAAGTCCTTTGCAACGTCCTTTTGGCTTAGTGCAGACCACCTATGAAATGTACTGACCAATGCTTAATGGGATAGTCAATTCGCCTTCTCATTCTGACGTCTAGAGGTTTCCATTTTAGTGTTTATAAAAATGACAGTGATAAATCACGTCTCGTCTCAGGCCCATTTCACTTCCTATTAGAGGCTGTGCCAGGTCTTGTTGGACCTGCGTTCGATCTGCTTCCACATAATAGAAACCTTGGGCATCTGAAGGAGGAAGGCAGCCTCTGTTTTTCTGGTGTTAATAAAGGGAGAACGAGTGGCTCCTCTTTGCACACACGTTGGGGCAGAAGCTTCCCTTGCAGATCCTGTATGTGCCTGGAAAGAAGGGGGTTTGTGTTTCCACTGTGAAGTGGCAAAGCAGACGTGATACCGCAGCCGTGGTATCGGAAAGTTACTGGATGACGACCCTGAATGTTTATTTTTTATGGAGCCATGAAATGCACATTTAAAAAATGGTATATTAAAGAAATGCATCTTGCTTATTAAGTCCAGAGCAGGTGCAAGTAATAGGCTCAGCACTTTCAAGATTTTTCTAAGTTAATACTCCTTCCTTTATATGGTGGCATCATTAAAAAGTAACTTCTCTAAAGCCACAGGTTTACTAAGTGGTATATACGTCTTTGAGTTCAGGTGAGCAAGACTCCCTAGATCGAGTTATTTTTTACTTAACTCCTCCAAGGCACTTCAACCACAAAACCTTGTAGAATTGGCTTTGCATTGGAAACTTCTCTATCTGCCCCGTTTTTCTTTCCTGCATGGCTCTATTTTTTTCATTGTTAAACAACTTGGTAATTTATGGTACATGGGAGATAACAGCAGACAGATTTCTAAATTCAAGCTCAGCAACATGCTAAGTGTCTGACCTCAATCAAACATCTCAGAAACTCAATGCCTTGGTTTTCTTCTCTGTGAAGTAGGAATAATGATATCTATTTGACGAGTATTTAAATAGATGCAATACTTTCGGAATAGTGTCTGGTGGATTGTTGAACAAGGGGCAAATGTTCTCCTTGGCATATTAAGTAGATATTTACCTGGTGACACTGCAGTTACTCCAAATGATGCTAATGAATCTAACCAGAAAATTAGAACGTCTCCTTCAGCAAGGATCAGGAGAAAGGAATGGCTGGGAAGGGCTTTCTTCCCACACATAACTACTAGCAATTTTAGTGGATGTTGCAGAGTTACTGATGCAGCATGCAAGGGAAATAGGTCTGTAAAAAGTTGAAAATATAAATGCATACCCTTCCTTTCTCCAGCTCAAAAGGCTTAGGCATTTTGAAAATAAAATTAGAGTGTTGCATTGAGACTTCTTTTCTTTCACTCTTTTTTTTTCTAGAGTCATGTGGTAAGTGGAACAAGCCATAAACGCTAAGATAGAATAACTTAAAAAGTTAGCCCAAATGATATGCATGCCATCGAGTAACATTTTTCTGAAAATGATGATATTACTATATAATGCTGAAGTGGAGGAAGTTCTGAAAACTCAAGAGATATATGGCAAGCATTTCGTGATCAAATATTACAGTCCTCTGGCTGAAACCTCTCAAGTTGGATTTTTATCTGGATAATAAGAACAAATGCAATCAAACAGACATCAGCCTGCAGATAGCTTTGCTAATTCCTCTTACTTTGCAGCAACTGTAAAAATGCAGAAGATACTAAAAAATTTAACTGCAGGGTTTTTTTAAGTTTAAATCATGCAAGAGATTGTGCCCAGTGGAAACCATTGCACCATCCATCAATAGCACCAAGCAGTCTGACCTTGAATCTCAGAACCTCTGTGACCCCCAGAAGAATACTTCTTTGCATTGTTCTGTAACAGCACAATGGGACAGTCTTGGAGGTAAGGAAAGGACAGCAATCACTCCCAAGTATCCCTGAACGTAATTTCAAGTCCAGCACAATAGTCTAGAGTAGATACTGATGCTTTTGTCACCTTCTTTGTTAAGTTTTCATAGACAACATGCATGTAGGGTCTTATTGGGTAACAGGTTCTCATCCCAGTGACAATGTTTATCAAAATGCCTGAGTGGATTAAATTTTACGTATGCATTTGAACCTTTCATCAGTGCCTTCTAAAGATCTTCAGCCTTGAAGACAGAGCAGGACTCAGATCACGTTTGCTGCCTCTCAGCTCACTGCTTCCCCTCCATGAGAACCCGAAATGAGAACTCTTTAATAAGCGGGCAAGTAGAAAGAGCATGCGTGCTGGGTCCCACATGAGAAAACGACAGAATGCAGTTAGTCTGTTTATGTCCCAGCTTAGCCTGAGTAGCTTAAGCTGCGGGCAGATGGGATTCAGCATTTGCTGTCTGTAGAGATGAACCAAACCGGGATGAACTGATGTCTAGTCCTGTGACTAGGAGAAGGTGAAAACACCCCACAGGACACAAATGGCCCTCACGCTCTGCACCTGTGTAACAGTACTCTGTCCCAGGACTCTAAGTGTTGGTTGACCCACAAAGTGCCCGTGACAGATCCTGGCACGGTAATGCAAAACCAATCAGGTACCACCATCCTTACTTTCCGTATAGTGGATCTATTTATCTTTATTTTATGTGTGTGGGTGTTTTGCCTTTACGCCTGTGGGCCACATGCATGCAGTGCTCACAGAGATCACAAGATGGCAGCAGAGCTCCTGGAACTGGAGTTACAGATGGTTATGAGCCATCCTGTGGGTGCTGGGAACTCAACCCAGGTCCTCTGTAAGAGCCATCGGTTCTCTTAACCACTGAGCCATCTCTTCAGCCTGCAACTTGGAAAGTATTATTTAACAAACATTTAACAAACACCTATATAGTGCTTAATATGTGCTCCACAGATGGAAACTAATTTTGTTAAAAGGGAACATTGTTAGCATCCCTTCTTATAAAGGGGCAAGAAAGCTTCCCCAGGCATAATTGCTAAGAAGAAGAATTCAATGTTAAGAAATCCCTTAAGCCATACTGCTTCCTCATGTTGCTTCTCCAATGGAAGAAGGAACCAAATAGCCTTAAAATCCCACCACACAGAGGTTAGTGAGGCTTTTATATTCATTCACTTTCTCTCTTCAGTGGCATCTTATTCCAAACACAGTGATTTAATTAATTAGCTTACTTACTCATTTTTGAAACAGGTCTCATGAAGCCCAGGCTAGCCCTGACCTTCTTATGTAGCTGAGAATGAACCTGAACCCTTGATCTTCCTGTCTCTACCTCACAAATCATTAGGACCAGTTTATGAAGGGATAAGAACAAACCGAGGGCTTTGGGCTTGCGGGGCAAGCACTCTACCAACTGAGGTACATCCCCAGCCCATGTATTATTTATCCTTTGATTATTTTTAGAGTGAGGACTCTATGGTGTGCTTTCAAGTAGGCAAAACACAAGAATTCTGGTATTTGCACCTCCTTGTCCAGATGTTTTGTGATGTTCCACATGGACTTCTCAGTTTGATCTTTGTAGTAGCCCTGGCAAGTGGATCTTATTTCTCTCACCTCACAGTTGAAAGGAAAATCTCTTCAAAAAGTACAATTCTTTTAGGCGTATCACTCAAAATTAACCACGTAGCAGAGATTAACAGCAATTTAGAAGCAATAAGGACCCTTAAATTGGCTTTGGGTAATTTTAAAGATAAAAAATAAACATACATCAGGTTATAAACCTAAGGCTAGAACTACAAGCCTCTTAATCCCAGTTCAGTGCTCTCATGTTCATTCCATATTTCATTGTCCATTCGCTCCCCACATTTGCATAATATTTTAAATCAGTACTTGGTTTAATTGGTTCATCTCTGGCCATTCATCAACCCTTTGTGGTAAAAATGACAGCGAGTCAATGTTTCTGAACAGATTTGCTGCTTAGCATCTTGCCTAGCAAGGCACACAACTGTCTATTCATCTGCAGAGATTTCATAACCCTGCTGATCCTCATGACTGCTTCCATCTCCATGACATCGCTCAAGATTTCGACACATTTCTCTGGTGGGACTCACTTTGTTATGCAGAGGGAACTTAGCCTGGTGCTGAACAAATTGGATTTGGGAAGACATTCCCTAATACAGTGCAAGTTAATGGAGACTTAAACAAAATAAAGACAATACAATGTGCCTGAGCACCGATAATGCGAAGAGAGAGAGTTAGAAATTTACGAGATATAGTATAGAGGCTACAGCAGGAAATCACACAGGGCTATCTCACTGGGCAGGCTGAGGAGGCAGAAAAGGCATTTTAAAAAATAATAACCATACGGTCATTGAAAACAGTCACCAAGACATAAAAATAACAGGAATAATAAATCTCACTTATATTGAAGGGCAGTGGTGTGTTAGGTAAACCTTTTACTGCTAAACCCTCCGTCTGTCTTACCTACTTTAACCTCTCTAATGACCTTACACATACAGCTCATGTAAGGACGCTGAACATTCATGTGACTGAGACCATAATTTACAGACACAGTTTTTAAAGGACACATTTTTTTCATTTCTCTCCTCTAGAATCTATGCTATATGAGGGTAGAGTCCTTTTTTTTTCTGATTTGCTCACAGTTCTGTTTGGAAGCGATTAGGGTCCAGAAAGTTTTCTAATTAAGACACTCTCAGAATATAAGTTTGGTCACTTAAGGGGCTAACGTGGTCAAGCCATGTGGTTTTTATTTGCTTCCTAGAGTAAGATATGGTGTGGTTATCAGGCTTTCAAATCAAAATTATCTATTACTAAAAGCAGCAATGAGACTAGTAGAGAAGAGGGGAAAAAAGGTTAACCAGGATAAGTTATCCAGACAGACCAAACAGACAGAGTGTCTATGGGCCTCTATTGTGTAGGTTGTGTTAGTGAGGCAGACAGAATGGGCTAGAGGGAGGTCAGTAACCATCACATCACAGAGGCACGAGGCAGTGATGCGCTCACAATGTGTGGTCGTGTGAAATGACAGCCCTGCTTAAAATCACTTCTATGCAGATAATAAGGATAATGGGGAAAATCGCCTTCTTTCCACTCACTGTTTCCATAATTTAAGATAATAGTAATTGCATGCAAAGCATTTCGGAAGCCTGCTTATTGCCCTTCTCCCAAATGGGATTCTTCTACTCTCTGACCCCTAGGGCTTATCTAAGTGGACACAGATTATGACCTGTGGCGGAAACCATGATGGAATGGTTCATGAATCAGCTCAGGCCCCTGGTCCTTGAACTTGCATAGGTAGCAATCTGGAGGTTTTCTACTAAAGTATAAAGTCATGGTTGTTAGTCACGTGAGTCCACAAGAGAAAGCTTGCACTAAGAATTGGACAGTTATACCATGGTCTTTGACCAATGATCAAGGACAGAACTTGACTGTGACTATATGAAGTTTTATCACCTTTTTTTCTTCACTATAGAATTTAATGACTCTAACAGTGAAAGAAATTTAAATTCATATGTAAGTACTTACTTACAGTATACTGCAAGAGCAATGAGTGTAAAAGTAAGAGCAAAAATATAAAAATAAAAATAAAGCCATCTCAAAGGCCTGAGCAACCTGTGTCACCTGGCAGAAGGATATAACCTAGCTCGAGGACATCCCACAGACAAAGTCACATTATCAAATTAAACTTTCATAAAGCTGAGAACAAAACTTACCCTTGCAAAAGTACCTTCAACTTCCCATGTCAGAGGCCCTGATCTGGCCTGGCCTGACTGTGACTGAATACACATACAGGAAGAGAGAGGAAAGTCCCAAAGCTCTGAGAGTGATCTCTGCACAGACCCTCCTTCACTCTGCCTGGTTCTGATGTGGCTGTATTCCTTCCATTTCTGTAGGAACACCAAGAGAATAAACCAAGTACCACATTCAATGTTGGCCATGGCCCATTTTTGTCACAAACTGAACCCTAACTGACCCTGAGAAGGATGGTTAGCTGGGACTTCCTGGAACTACTGAACATGACAGTGGGTCATTATTTATATTTGACATAAAATTAGGTGACAACAGAAAGCAACAATGACATCCTGAACTTTTTCTTTTTTCATAGAAAGGCAGATAAGGACTCTGGTTAGAATCCATCCCTTTGATTTCATTTCCAGTGCAAACCAGAGGGTGAATTCAACTAGTTCAGTTTCCTCAAGCATCACTTGAAAGTTCTGGTACTAGTAGCTAGCACATGCTGATAGTATGTTAATAAATGCATGTGTTCCTTCTTAAGGATTGGGGAAACATATAGAAAGTATATAAACTATTATAGACATAGATAATATTGTTGTAACACCTACTATGTGTAAGGAACTATAAGGGAAACATAGTTCCATTCAAGGTAGCACTAAATTTGAGTCTCAGAATGAGAAATTTACTGAAAACTAATGTTTAAAAGTAAATACCAGACAAAGAATACTAATAGGCAAGTCATAAGAGAAGACAGGTAAAAGAATACTATTCTTAGAAAGAAGCTCAATTGTCAGAGTGGCAAAAAAATCAAAAAAACCAAAATGATATTTTTTTTATAAAACATGAGAAAAAGAGAATACCATGATTATTTCTCACAGAAAAGACAATGTAGTCACATAGTAGTATAACTGCTCATTTTAAGGAATGGCGTGAGACACTACCATCAAAGACAAATAGATGTGAATGAAATGAGCTTTATGTGGCGGTGCACAGCTGCACAGCCAGCACTTGGGAGGCTGATAAAGGAAGGCCACTAAGCATGAACTCCACAGAGACGGTGTCAAATAAGGAACAAAACAGACTAAAGTAAATGTTAATCTTAAGAGGCAAACAAACATGCCTGAAAAAAATTCAACAGCTGCTTCTGAACTTGGTTATTAACATTAGTTATTATAAAGATATTATTATTATTAGATATTATAAAGATAACTAATGTTCTATTTATATTGAGAAAAATCTTAATCTACAAAATCTTAGCCAAATATCTTAGTGTGGTTCTCTAGTGATGTAATAAATACAATGACCAAAAGTATGTCAGAGAACAAAAGATTCTTTGGTTTACACTTCCAGACAACAAGCCATTACTGAGGGAGTCAGGGCAGGAACTCAAGGCAGGAACCTGGAAGAAGGAACTGGAGCAGGGCCCGTGGAGGAATGTTGCTTGCTGGCTTGCTTCCCATGGCATACTCAGCTCTCTTCCTTATTGAACCCAGGGCCACCCTCCCAGAAGTAGCACTGCCTCATATGACAATAAGCAATCAAGAAAATGCTCCAGAGGCATGACCACAGACCCGTTTCACGGAGGCAGTTCCTCAGTCAAGATTCGCTCTCCTACATGTGTGATAGAAACTACGACACTGAAACTTCATGATTATAGGACACAAGGTCAATATAAAAAGATAAGTTCGGTTTCAGCACGCTAGCAACATGGGACGAGAAATTAAAATGTGAAGTGATTAATGGTAACAGAACTAACACAAAGTGCTTCTTAGGTTTGGTAAAATATGTGTCAAATATGCACATTGAATGTATAAAACTTTGTTAAAGGAATATAAAGATCTAAATAGACATTCTATGGATGGGAAGAATGAGGAGCTCTAAATCAGGCCCTGATACCACCCGATTTCAAGGCAGCACATGAGGAATCGAGACAGAATAGAGTCAGCATCAGTCCAAAAGCAGACCTATAGGTATATTAGTTTCAACAAAATTGAAATAAGATAAACAATAATGTTGGCAACCCTTATTTCATTAATATTATAAAATTTCTCTCTTCAAAAGACACAGTAAGATGCAACACCAAGCTGAAGGACAGGAGCTTTTGGGAAAACTTGCAGTTTGCAATTTCTAACACAGAAGGTACATGTAGGAAGCTGTAGAAAAAGAATTGTGAGCTAAGCGATTAGATTCACTTAAAACTTGAATGATTCTACGAAATATAGTCACTAAAGCAGACCAGCGGTGCTGAGGGTCTGGATGCAGAACACAGAACATTCCTGAGTGTGCTAGACAGGGCCAAGGTTTTCACAGCACGACTCTATGTATGTTGTACAATTCTTAAAAGATACCAAACTGAGGATTTATAATGGGGGATTTTAATTGGCTATAAACCACACCTCCATTAAATGATTCATGGAAGCAAATGAAAAACATTTCCATCTAGTGAAAGGTGCATTGCTCTTTAAAGAAAAAAAAAGGAAACAAAAATCAAAAGCAGATGGGGAGAGCTTGGGGGGTTGGGATGTTTGGAATAGAGGAAGGATGGTTAT